>OY978218.1:36691446-36996623 GCA_963854785.1 Vaccinium vitis-idaea
AGATATGTTTAAAATGTGTTTTTAAGGTCTAACACGAGGATTCATCCAAAAAAATACCCGTAAGGGCTTCATCCGATATAGCGTTTTTAACAAAAAATGATCGGATAAAGCCCTTACGGGTATTTTTTTGGATGAATTCTCGTGTTAGACCTTAAAAACACATTTTAAACACATCTAACGGTTCGGATCATCAAAATTCAGTTCGGAAAGTGGAAAAATTGCTTGGTCCGCATTTTATTTAAAATGAGGGATCCCTCATTAGAAGTTGATCCTATATATATATATATATATATATATATATATATATATATATATATCACGAATTATCCTATCAAGGTTCCCGGATTTCCCGGATTGAAGCGTTTTGATGCTTTTCCCGATATTTTTTTGACGATCCGAGCCGTCCAATGTGTTTAAAAGGTGTTTTCCAAGGCCCACGCGGGAAATCTTCGAAAAAAAATACCGGAAGGGCTTGATCCAAGCAGTTTTTCTCAAAAATTGCATATTTACAGTTTTGCGAAAACCGCTTGGATCAAGCCCTTCCCGGTGTTTTTTTTTGAAGATTTCCCACGTGGGCCTTGGAAAACACCTTTTGAACACATTGGACGGTTCGGATCGTCAAAAAAATATCGGGAAGGTGGAGTCCCGGATCCGGGACTCCCGGACTAGATCGGGCCTCATATATATATATATTATTTTTGTATTGCAAGAAGAATTTTATTCACTTTCACTATTCTACAGTTCTTGAAAATCGAATATCTAAAAATATGAAATATGGATCTTATTTGATCGATCTTCATTAGTTCTATTGTACGAAATTTTCAAAATAATAAAACTCATTACAAATTAAAAGATATAGGAACTAACTTTGAGGTTGATTTTTTTTTTTTTTTCATTTTAACTTGGGCCTCTCCGAAATATAATCCTAGCTCCGCCAGTATTAATAGGGTCTGGATAATTAGTGACCACAATGAATAATAAGTCTATAATACTAAATAAATGAAAATATTGTTCGACATTTCAATCGCAACAGAGGCTCTATGTACATGTCTGACATAGAATGTTCCTTGTTATAATCGGGTAATTATTCCATGATCTTGGAGCACTGTTTCATGGTCTTGGAGCATTACTTACGTGGCGATGCCCAATCATAATATAATTACTCCGTATAATGACTTGATTTGGTAGGTGTATCGATAGCCATAAATAATTTACTGGTAACACGCAAGTTTATTTTAAGGAATCTTAGATAAAGACTACTTACAACAGAAGTGCAACATGATAAGTGGAGAATGGAGATCCATCATTAAAAATGCAATAATCATGACAGACTTTGATTATATGCTAATTAATGGCTACCTTAATCATTTTCCAGGTCCACGTGGCACTAAGCTTATGGACTTCCATCATTTTCATAGACAGCTAGTGAGCTTCATAATAGCCTTTTTATTCCCCTTTTTTTTTTTTTGCAAGGATTAATAATATTGTGTTTGGTTTGGGTCTTGGTTTTGGTTTTGATTTTTGGTAATGATTGAAAGTAGAAATAGGGATAGTAATTAAAAATATGGGTTAGCGATTAGAGAGAGATAGAGAGAAAAAATAGAATAATATTTGAAAATAGGTGTAACGATTGAATAATAATTGAGAAAACCGGGTCTTGAAATCCAAAACGAACAAGGCATAAGGGTGTTTAGGAGCCAATTATTATTTTAGATGGTAGATTGTTAAATTATAGTAGGTTGTAAATATTTTTTACTAGATAACCCAAAAAAATGTTTTTTTGACTATAATGAGAATCTATAATGTGTTTGGAAATATCAAATATGTGAAGAATATATTTTGTACTGTATAAGAGTTTTGTGAGTGAAAGTAAAATCAGAATCCGAAGAGCTCATTTGAAGGTGATTTCTTGACCATGCACTATCCAGTTCATTTTAACAGAATCTATAAATCCTAGGTCAAAACACCCAATATGTGAAAAAGGCACAATTGTGTATCAGACAGTTTCTGTATAGAAGCTTCGTCTTTCGTGAAACTACCGAGATAGCAGCGAATCGACAGGGTACATTGATCATAAACATTTGACGACTGAAGCAAGCTCTCGCTGGATATGTATCCTTCATTTGTTTTGGTTCTATTTTACGTTCTTCTCGTCTGTATGTTGTTATTATTCTGTTATATTTTTCGGTAGTTTGTAATAGTATTTCTTTTGAAATAAAATTCTCTCTCTTAGGCTAAAAAAAACAGGCAAGTGAAAAAAATAGGTGATTTGATTGTTTGGTGAACCTCATATACAGAGTGTTTGAACAAATATGGCCGAGTGAAATATCGACAGAATGAATCTAGTGACATATATTATTTGTCATAAAATTGGCACGATTGAAGAAAAATGAGCATTTCCGTATCTGTAGATTTTAATTACTACTATTTCCACCAATATAGTGACATGATGTAATAATTTTACAAATGTGTAACCCTAAGGGTAGCTTAAGTAATAGGATGAGCTATAAATTCAGACATTTTATTTTGAAATTGTGTTAACTTGGAGCTATCTCGCAAGAGTTTCTCTAGTGAATTCCTTAAAACGGACATGGATGATATGCTTTTGACAGGTCCAAGAAGGAAATTTAGTCGAACTTTCTACAAACTGGATAGGAAAAAAGTTAGAGCCCGTTTGGATGAAGGATTTGGCCCCCGGCTAAATCATCCACCTCCTCCTCATCCCGGTCCCACGCCATATCCAAGCTTTGGCAGCTCCAAAACCCACCCCCGACTAATTAATCCGGCATGCCCTCATCCCTCTTCCCCCTGACTAAATACAAGTAGGGTGGGGGCTGCTTGTATTTAGTCCGAGGCCTCATCCATGGCCTTTTTACCTTCCTACCCTCCCTAATCCCAAATTTCAGACCAAAAAATTCCAAGTGAAACCAGATCTTGAACCAAAAACGGAGAAATTATCTTCGGTTGGACCAATTTTGTCATCGTCGCTAGTAGTATATAGCTTCCTGTGGCAGACATGACACTTGATGTGCTTCGCCGGAGCTGCTACAATGATGGTGAGGCGGCGGGAGAAGAGGAGAATAGAAGCTGAAGGGTTTTTTTGTTGCAGAGAGAGAGAGAGAGAGAGAGAGAGAGAGAGAGAGAGAGAGAGATGGATGCTGGTGGTGGTCGGACAAATTTCATCACCGGCGTTGGGCATACCAAGGCCTCCAAAGTAAAAAACCAGTTTTTGGTTTTTTAAAAACCAATTTTGTCCCTATTCAATTTTTTTTTGCATTCGTTAGTTTTGCGTCAAGATTTTGTGGTTTCTGAGTTCCTCTCGACGAGACGAATCTAACAAGTATAAATTTATGGTCAAACCAAATATTTTTTTGAATAAAGCCAAAATACTTGGATGGCCAATAATCCAACTATTTTGGTTTTATTCAAAAAAAATTGAGTTTTGACCATAAATTTATACTTGTTAGATTCGTCTCGTCGAGAGGAATCCAGAAACCACAAAATCTCGATGCAAAACTAACGAATGCAAAAAAAAATGGAATAAGGACAAAATAATTTAAAAAAAAACCAAAAACTGGTTTTTTACCCAAAGGAGGCCCAACCACACTTGTCCTTTACTTTAATTCGTAGAGAAAGAGGGTAAAGAAGAAAATGAAGAATGAGAGAAGAAGAAGTGTATCATGGGTTAAACAAGTGGCCCAGCCACACTTGTCCTTTACTTTAATTTTCTTGGATTTAGAAAAAAATAATTATTTTTGAAATTATTATATAATTTATTTATTTAATAATCTAATACGGGCTCAGGGCAAAAATGTCTTTTGACATGATTTTACATCATCCACCCTCCTTATCCCTTCTTTTTTATCCTTCATCCAAACCACGCACTATTTAATCATCCTTTCTTAACTGTCACATCAATATGGGTCCACCCTTCTTATTTAATCACCTTTACTATTTTATCTCCCCTTACTATTTAATCCCTCTCAAACCCTCCGTCCCAGTTTGTTTGTCAATTATTCCATTTTCTGATACGCCTTAAATTGCTTATATCTTTCAATCAATAATGTTTTTCACCGTTTTAAAAACTTTGTATAATAGAATTAATCGTGAACTATCAAACTAGATCCATATTGCATATATTTGGAGATCGATATTAAAAGATATAAGTGATCGAAAACTGACACGATTATCAAAAAATGACAAACAAAAAGGGACGGAGGAAGTAATACGCCATCCGAACGGACTCTTAAAGTGCGATTCCACCGTGATAAATATCCCTTGGTAGAAGAATGCACAATGCAGTCGTGGGGTCCAAGTCTGAGCTATGTCCTGCAATTATTGACAATGGAGGACAATTGTATTGTTCTTCCCTAACATGGCCCATGATATGAGGAAAATTGCCAAACATGTACTTGTTGGACCCAAAGGCTAGTATTGAAAAAAGAAGGGGTGGCGTCTTGAAGACAATATGCATTAACTTCTATTGGCAATTACTCCAGAGCATTGAGATAAAAAAAAAAGAAAAGAAAGGAACTTTTTAAAATACAGTATTGAAAAAAGTTTTTACAGGAAAAGAGTGAATTAAGAACACCAAATTTATGCATTTATTGCTATACATAAAAACATATGGTGCACTTTTCTTTCCCACAAAAGTTACTAAACACAAGTACAAAAGTTAAAATATTTTGCACATGAAAGTGCAATTTTCAAGGATTGCTAGGATACCTTAAAACATACATATATAGCAGAGATGTTTGGAAAGACTGGTGGGTTGGAGATGGCCCCTTGGAAGTTTCGTACCCTGGGAATCATTCTAACAAGGGTATAAAGGTCTCGGAGCTTATTGTTAATGGTGATCAGTGGGATATCCAAGATTTAAATCCCATTGTGGATGATACCACAAGTGATTTAATCAGTGGAGTTCGCATTCCACAATTTTCTCAAGTCACTGACCACCCCACATGGGTGAATTCTAGCAATGGGAGCTTTTCATCTGTTGCTGCCTATGGCATCGTTAACAAAGAGGATGCTAACTCCTCCGGATGGAAATGGATTTGGAAGCTCAAACTTCCAGCTAAATTGATTACTTTTCTATGGCTTATTTTTCACAATAAACTTCCTACTAATCAATTAAGAGCTAGGAGAGGAATTATACCAGTAGATGTCTATCCACGGTGTAACGATTCTCCTGAGGATTTAAACCATCTCTTTAGGGGATGTTTTAAATCCCTCCAGCTCTGGAATTTCTTAAAGTGGAGACATTTGATAAGTCCAGATTTTAATAATCCTGTAAGGACATCTACCGTTTTAAAAAGGAAAAGTCATTTTTCTAGTAGCGACAAGGATTTGCATTCGAACACTCTGTTTGTTAGCTCCCTTTGTCAAATATGGAAGGATCGCAATAAAAAAAGTTTCAATGACATAGATGTTTCCCCTTCAAAGAGTTCCAAGGCAATTTTCACTTACGCTCTTGAGATTGACAAGGTTTTTAAGTCCTTCTTATCAAATGATCAAAAGAATCCTAGTCTAATTCGTTGGGTACCTCATAATACAGGTAATTTGAAGCTTAATACTGTGACCACCCGACTTTTTAAACACCTCAAAATTAATGGTAATTCTAACAACCTCAAAATGTTACAACAAAGCACCGAAAATTACAATGGGTTTAAAATCCTCAAAACAACATCACTAATTTCTTCAATATAGTCTCTCAAAGCCAATCCTCCAAATAATCCATCTACTGCAGCGGACCTGAAAAGTATGATTTTTTTTTTTGAAAACTCCATAAGCTAAAGCTCGTATGAAACATCGCATATCTTATTAACATTTTAGTCATGGATTTAGTCAATACCAAACAAAAAGTTTAAATCATATTTTTCAGTTACTAAGCAATAAAAAGATTCTTAGCAACAAGATAATAAATCTTTCAGTTCGTTCATAGAATGAAGTCCATCTTTTCAGGATTAAGCCATCGCGATATTAAAATATCACATTTCATAATACCCGTCGATTTCGCACATCTTTCAAGAACATGTTTCGACCAAAATAAAAGAGGAGCGACCTCTGCAATAAAACTGAATGACGTCAAACCATTGAGATACCTGGCCCGCATCTCCCACCTTTATAACACCAATCCGCTTTGTCTGTTTAAAATCCTCAAGCCCGAACACATGTTCAGATGTATCGACGTAAAAAAAATATAACCTTGGCAAGTTCGTTTCACATATCAACCAATATCCATGATCCAATTTAAAACACAATTCTAAAAATGTTCCAACAGATATAAAACACTTCAAAAACAAATATGTAAATAGAATATGCGTGTTTCACCTTATTTCCGACGATGCAGTTAACAATACACACGTCTCAACTTACTCCCAACTCAGCAAGTAACGTCCCCTAGCTGGAAAATCAAGTTCTCCGGCGGAAACGACGAAGTCGGGTTCTAATCGACTGCCAAGAACTACCACGGCTAACCCACCGCTTCTTCTTCTATTTTTTTCCTCTTTTCTTTTTCTTTTTCTCCTCTCTTCCCCTGTGGTTACCGACTCCCCCTTAATTTTCTCCAACTACTGTTCTCTTTCTCTATTTGTACTCGGTGCAATGGCAAAAAGAGCAAGAATTTACCTTCAATTCATGTTGATCACTTGGGCACATGAAGCATGATGTGTCAATTGTGGAATTAGGTGGCATGTTATTGCCAAATGAAAACTACTGAGTCATCCCACCCTTAAGCCACACGTCCAAATGCCAACCCACATTTTCTTCTCTTGTTTTTTTTTTTTTTTTTGTAATTCTAGTCCTACCTTCACAAGAACCAAGCCAAATTAATAACTACTAAAAATACGGGGTGTTACAAATTCGGACGGTTGTTGGTACAATTCTGAACGACCAGCTGGATTTGGAGGCCTATTCCGGGATGAACAAGGAAATTGGCGAAAGGGAAGCTCTCTTGCACTTCAAGCCTTGAAGCAGGGTTATGAGGTATCTACAAGGTCTAACCATTATTCTGGAAAAAAAGCATGGCTAATGTGCAGATCGAATCGGACGCTTTGGTGGCTGTTAACCTCATCAATGAAGGAGCAAGTGCGAATCATCCCTTGAGTACGATTATTCAGGACTATTCTCGCTGGAACCAACTCAACTCTTGCCCATGTTTCCCGAGGCACCAATGAGTGCGCTGACCACTTAGCTCGAGCTGGTGCGGAACAGGAAGAAGATTTCAAAATTCTTGAGAACTATCCTCTCTCTTTGAGAGAGTTTATCATTAGGGATAGCCTAAATCTGAGACAATTTCTAGACTAGTCCCCTTCGTTATGCTGTGCATTATTGCCCAAACTGGTTTATGTTCCTTTTGCTGGACTGCTATAACTCTATGGCCATCCTCGCTGGCGTGACTTTGTTGTTCTCCTAGCTTTGTTTAATGCATTTCCGAATTACCAAAAAAACGAAAAAGAAAAAAGTGATTTTCAAGGATTGCTGGGATACCTTAAAACATACATGCATAGCAGAGATTTGTATTTGATGAGTGGTGTGGAAGCACCTTCTTTGCGAAAGTACCCGTTCATGCATGGTCAGTTGGAAAGGGGGGGGCCCGAAGCTTTCCTCCGGTATGGAACGAAAGGACATCTTGATTCTCTAAAAACAAAAGAAAGGTAGTCGTAGTCGAACAACGAATTGATTCCAAAGCTTGTACCCCGAGATTGAACTAACAATTGAATTTAGTAATCTAACCCTTGGACTAGACAATTAATAAAGACAAATAGTAGGTCAACAATTTAGGGGTGCTTTGGGTACAAAAATCAAAAAGTGGTTTTTCAAAAAACCATTTGTCCTTATTCAATTTTTTTTTGCATTCGTTAGTTTTGCGTCAAGATTTTGTGGTTTCTGAATTCCTCTCGACGAGACGAATCTAACAAGTATAAAATTATTCAAAAAAATTAATTTTTTTTGAATAAAGCCAAAATAGGTGAATTATTGGCCAATAATCCACCTATTTTGGCTTTATTAAAAAAAATTGAGTTTTGACTATAATTTTATACTTGTTAGATTCGTCTCATCGAGAGGAATCCAGAAACCACAAAATCTTGATGCAAAACTAACGAATGCAAAAAAATATTAAACAAAGACAAAATGATTTTTTTAAAAACCACTTTTTGGTTTTTTACCCAAAGCACCCCTTAAAAGGCACTTCCTCGAATTGGCTTAAGAGAGTTCCCAAAGGTCTATTTCATCAAATCCTTAAAGTTGTTGAAATAGTTTGTTTTATAATATGTCAACACCAAAAAATATTAATTGAAGGAATTAAAATATTAAAATGATAGTGCAAAACTGCAAATATACAAAATTCATAGGAAGGAGAACCCTGGCCACTTGGTGCACCGGCCTAACAACAATCCCCACTGTAGATACATTAAGTATTTGTAAGGGAGAATCTCCCTTCTCTTTCATTTGACCTCTTGTTTGGTATGGCGGGGTCTCTTAGGTGAACAAGCACCAACCATACTGCTAGACTCGTACTTTTAATTTTTAGTATTTTTGTACAAAAAAAGTCTTATTTGATCTCAACTATGTATTTAAAACCTTCCTGTTAGGGCATCCTTATCTGACAAACTAAAAAAAATACCAAATTTAACCTCAAAAATACTTTTTATAATTTAGCAAGTCACTTTTCAAAAAATTCACAAAATCAGACTCTCTATTCAAACTTTAGCAAGTCACTTTATCAAAAACTCACAGAATCAGACTCTTTATTCAAACTTTTACTCTTCCCTCCCTCCTCCTCTTTTGGTGAGTGAACAGTAGGTCACCAAATTTGTTAAGTTACTGTAGCAAAGTTAAGAAATCTTCAAAATTGGTGAGTTCGTTTGGCGAGTCTGATTTTTGAGGTTTTGAAGAGTTTGCTCTCTACTTTAACTTTAAAGTTAAATTGTTAGGTCACATATTGATGCTCTTAATTAGTGTTCTTTAAAAACAATTTCCCTCTGCCATTTCATAAAGAGTAACTTACAAGGAGAGTTTAGACAAAACAATTACAGTCGTGATTAGTTGTTTTTTAGTGGTGATAATTAAACTGTTTTGAAAGAAAACAATAAGGCCTGGTTTGGGTAAATTGAAAAAACTGGTTTTTTCCTTGTTCAAAAAAAATTTGCATTTGTTAGTTTTCGGTCGATTTTTTGTGGTTTAATTCTTGGCTTGTCTCGACGAGAGGAATCTAAAAAGTATAAAATTATTAGCTAAACTTAAAGTTTTGTGAATAAAGACGAAAAATAATCCAAAAAACCGGTTTTTTGGATGTCACCTTCGTCTTTATTCACAAAACTTTAAGTTTGGCTAATAATTTTATACTTTTTAGATTTCTCTCGTCGAGACAAGCCAAGAAACTACAAAAAATCGACCGAAAACTAACAAATGCAATTTTTTTTGAATAAAAACAAAACCAAAAAAACCAAAATACCAGTTTTTTCAATTTACCCAAACCATGCCTAAGCATTTGGTTGTATATGTATGAAAATTTAGGTGTCTGAGCCATGCTCGCACCTCATCTAATTATGAGAGATCGATGCCACTATTTATTAACTATTAGGGAGATCAATTAAACCGACAAAATGCTTTATAGACTGTTTTTTGAAGAATTAAAACACACACTTGTGAATTCTTACCATCACCACATTAAAAAGGGAGAACAATTAATATTCAAAGCCCATTCATTATTTTTTTCAGGCTCAGCCGCATAATACTGATGCGACATGTATAAATTATTTGTTGTTTTACATTAATGTTGAGAAACCCCAAACGCCATATGTGTATTTATTTATTTTAAAATGTTTACTTCAAACCGCCATAAGTCCGCATCGTTTTTTCTATATGTTTCCCAACCGCACAAGCATGTTTTGAATAAAATATGTGCAAAGTAGTGGTCAAACTAATCATAGCTTGGATTTGAGTGATTAGTTTAATTCCCCTTTATTTAATCGCATCGATCCTTTTTATCTTCTTATTTTCTTATTTTTGTTTGTCCCATTTGTTGTGGTATATAGCCGACATGGATGGCCATATTAGGCCAAATCAATAATATTCAACCCTAGAATAAAGTGTAGGCTAAAAATAACAAGACCCAAGGCGCATGTTAGCATCAAGTGCTTTTCCTCGTTATTATGCCTTGTTTCTCATTTGTTAAAATGAAAATTCTATAAAATCAACCTATTGTTTGATGAATTGAGAAAATGATTTTCTCATTTGCTAAAATCAGGAGGTGTTCCATTAACAAAAATTAGTTTTTTTTTCCTAAAAATTAAGACAGGTCATTTTTTCACAATACATTACATAAAAAATCGTGAAAAATCAATTTATTCTAAAAACACCCCTACCGAAACACATGATATCCAGTGTAGCAAAACGGGAAGGCCTAAATCGCTGAGCTTTTCCCACTGGTCTCCCTGCATTGAACACCAGAGGGCTCAGGCCTCAGCCATCTTTGGTGACCACTTTTTCTTCTCTCTCCCACTCTCTCTCTCCACATATGCATACAATCTCTACATACGTATTTATTTGTATCTGTACAGAGCTAGAAACAAAAAAAACGCTATTATACGGTGCTGTCCCTATCAAAGCTGTGAAAAGGGGGAAAAAATTGTGTATTAATTTGGTGTGATTCCCGTTCTTTGTTGTGTTTGGTTTTTTTTATAACAGAGGAACATCCTTACAACAGGCTATTAATTGGACTTACTGCACGACTCAAATCTCGGAGGGAGTTGGGGCAACCTACACCAGTCACGGCCCCCCACTAAGCACAGGTAATCACCCTGCGGGAAATCGAACTCCTGACCAAAGGGATTACCCCCAAATTCAGGCACTCACCCTAACCACTGGGGCAACTCGTGTTTGGTTTTTGCTTTAACTTTCCCTACTAGATGATGAGATAATGATGTACCCCAACTTCACAATATATGCTCACCCCAAACAGGAGAGAGAGAGAGAGAGAGAGAGAGAATCACCTCTTTTATCTCACATTCTGATCATTGATTCCAGCTGGGTTTTCTGTAAAACCAACTGGGTTTCACCTGTTCCCTTGTGATGATGAGTTTATTTCCAAGAAAGTGTTGAACTTGATTCTTCTTTCTGCTCAACCGAGCTGTGCGAGCAAGAAAGAACTTGGAATAGGGAAAAACCCAATTCTTTTTCTTGTCTCATTAGTGATTCCATCACAGGTTCCTAACATAGCGACTGGGTATGAACCAGTTTGTTCGGCGTGATTTGCTTTCCCCTGTGTCCTCTGAAAGGGGTTTGGCTAAAAACCAAAGAAATTGAAGAGGTAACTCATATATGGTGACTAGTTGAACCTTAGTTTGCCAAGGGTTGAGCTGGGTTTCTCTCAGTTTTCCATTTTTCTTCCTTTTTTTTCCCAACGGGTTAGCTGAAGGTCTGTTTTTGGCTGGTCTTTTGAGCTGGGTAGGTTTGATTTTCTTGAATTTGGGAACTGGGTTTGTGCTTGAATCCTCGTAGTGAGTTTTGTCTAGGCCTAATATTGATGACCATTTCTGCTCTCTCTGGGGTTTCTCTCAACCTTTCCAGGCTCTTTTTGAGGACATGTAGGTGGATTCTGGTTAAGATGTCTTTGAATTGCAAACACTCTGGCTCTAATAGTAAATTCTCAAGCAGTTTGAAGCTGAAGAAGGCAAAGGAGCCTTTGTATGAGTCTGATAGAGTCTGGAAGTGGAGAACACTGCTTCTGTATCTATGGCTTTTGGGTGCTGCTATTATTGGGTTTGGGTTTATTTGGGTTTTCTCTGGCTTGAATGATGGGACTTTAAAGGATGAGACCCTAAGTTTGCCTCAAGACAAAGATAGGGGGTTGCTAGAGCATTTCAATGTCAGCAAGGAGCAATTTCATGATTTGGCTTCTTTGTTCCATGGATCAGATCAGGTGATATGTCTTTATCTCTTAGACTTGTATCTTCAACATCTCGGATTTGGATCTTATAGTAGTACGCCTTCTGTTTTTAGTCCTGGTTGCTTGGTCTGTTGATGGAGGTAGTTGCTTTTGATAACAACTGTTTTGTACTAATTTATACTTCTGTAAGTTAGGAAGTTGACTGAACAAAGAAGGATAATAGAAGTTCACTTCAGGATCTGTTATAATAAATTGTCCATGGCATTTTGCTGCTGTGAACTCTGAGGGTATATATATGTAGAACTGAAGATTGAAGTGTACTGAGTGTAGCTGAAGTAACCCATTTTGTTATTTTACGGTTGAGTTATCAATTCATTTTTCCCACAGTAATGATTCTTCCATTTTGGTCTGTTCTTCATTAAAAGTAAGACGAAATGAAATACTTTAAGGTAGAGGAGTTATTAAGTGAAGTTGTGTAATGGCTTTTTTGACTTTAGTTTTTTAACTAGTTCCTTTTCTTTTAGAGTCTAATTATAATTTTGATGTTCTTTGATTCACAATAAAGCTTCCTCAGATATGCCTGTTGAAATGGAATTTGAGATTAAGAAATCAAAAAGAGAGGAAATCCGAGTAATGATTCTTCCATTTTGATCTGTTCTTCATTAAGAGTAAGACGAAATGAAATACTTTAAGGTAGAGGAGTTATTAAGTGAAGTTGTGTAATGGCTTTTTTTACTTTAGGTTGTTAACTAGTTCCTTTTCTTTTCGAGTCTAATTATAATTTTGATGTTCTTTGATTCACAATAAAGCTTCCTCAGATATGCCTCTTGAAATGGAATTTGAGATTAAAAAATCAAAAAGAGAGGAAATCCGAGTTGATATAGTGGAACTTGTTAGAGCTTATCCCACATTGGTCAATTATAACCTCCAAAGCTAGTATATGAGCCTGGGCGGCCTCTCCTCTCCACTCATTGCCAATTGCTTGAGTTGGATGCTTTAACATGGTATCAAAGCTAGGCTTTCGGAGGCTTTTGGAAAAGACTTTATGTTGTTGATGGTAGGTTCCCATTAGTTTGTAGTTGATGGTGATAATTGTCGTATGTGTTGAATCGTTGTTTAGGGTTGCACGTGTGGGGGAGTGTTAGAGCTTGTCCCACATTGGTTAATTAAAACCTCCAAAGCTAGTCTATGAGTCTGGGCAACCTCTCCACTCATTGCCCATTAGTTTTGAGTTGGATGCTTTAACAGAACTCCTGCATCCAACTTTTATACCAGTGTGACTTTTGTATCCAATTTTCATGCCTTTTTAGTTGTGTCTTGCAGAAAACGCCCTTGCAGTGTGCAAAAAATGCACGTGATGAAATGCTGCCAATTAATGTAGCCTGTGCTATGAAGGTTATGTGCTCAGAGAAGCAGGGATTTGCAAGCCAGCATGGCATGATTGCAGAAAATGTTGAATTCCGGGACCAATGCCCTGTTCTGGAAGAGGATGTCCCCCATAAACGTGGCCTGTACTTGCCTGAGGACAAGTCTCTATCCTCTGCTTCATGTTCTATGTCTACAGCTGCATCGGGTGATCAGAGCTGTCAAAAGGTAGAGCTGTGTCATGCTAAATCAGGAATTTGCTTTCTTGAATTTTCTATGACTTGGATGGGGTTTTCAATCTTAGAAGTTCCACAATTTAAATTGTTGTATGGGCTTCTTGATAAATTTTCTTATCATGCCCGTTCGATGAAATACTTCAGAAAAGGCTACCAGAATGAGGCAAAGAATCACAAAGTTTACAGAGATCAATTAAATAAGTAGACACATTGTACAAGGAGTGGAAATACTGATGTAAGAACTGAGAATCCATGTCATTAAAAGTTTATTTTTGGTCGTATTATTAGGTCCACAAACAACTGGAAATTCGTAGATTAGAAATATAATTGAGTTGGAACTATTGGGTTCACAAGTGGCAGCTGAATGAAATACTCTCATACAGTTGACTTTTGAACCTTTCTAGTCGGGAGCTAGTAACTACTGACTCATGTATTTGCTTTATGATTATAGGAGAATTTCCTTTTCATGGCTTCTCAGACAGCCTATGTATATCATATTTTTACTTTTGCTAAAGGATTTCCTTGTTTTGAAATTTGCAAAAGCCAAGATTAATTGTACATATTTTTCATTTTCTGTTGCTTATGGTCTTACTTTGGTTTTGATCAGTATGTATTTCAGAGAAAAGCTTTTGGAGCTAGGGTAAAAGAGCAATGCCAAAGCTTTTCTTTCTGCTCGGTGAATGCTTGTTGGTGGATTTTTTTGGGGGTAGTACTTAGCTGCCTTATGCCATGCTTATGCCAAAATTTGCTGGGAAATGAGAAATGTAAGCTTTTTCAGCAGCAGCTGCCACCACTACAGAGACAACAGCAGCCAGTCCGGAGTTCTTCTAAGGGTGCTGGGAATTGGAGGTTGAATTTCCTTATTGGGTTTCTCATAGTTGGGGTGTTATTTTCTGGTTTTTTATATTGGTATATAAGTACGGTTGATGTTTCCAAACGGAAAGATATGCTTGCCAACATGTGTGATGAAAGGGCAAGGATGCTGCAGGATCAGTTCAATGTGAGCATGAATCACGTGCATGCCTTGGCTATCTTGGTCTCCACATTTCACCACGGGAAAGAACCTTCTGCAATCGATCAGGTAAGATTTTCTCATCACCTTTCACCTTTTCCCTAATCACTACTATTCCATCCGTGAGTAAAAAATATAGCCCTCTATTCCATATAACATTTACATTCAAGTTAAAAAACATTTAGCTCCATCATTGCCATTCCTTTCTGACTTTTGTACACATCCATAAATTTACAAGGGGCAATTGGAAATAATATTTTGTGCTTCTAATTTTAAAAGTGCAAAGCATTGGGGTGGCCCAAAATGGAAAGATGGACCTACAACTAGGACCAAGGGAGTAACGAACCTACCCATTAGGTGCGCTGAATCCTGCATTGGAAGTTTGCATGGGGGATATATATGTAGGAGCCGTGAACCTAATTGACATCAGCCCTAAGTTCCCGTAATGGCGAGCCAAGGGATGCCAAATGGGCTCTACTTATACAAACATGATTCCTAAGGCAAACTTTTGTTGTGGGACTTAACACATGCAACACATGTTAGGGTCATCATTAGAAAACCGTATTCTTGATGTTGTAATCTTTCACTCCCACATAAAATGTTATGGGGTGATCTTCCGTGTATAAGGAGTGAAGCCCAAACAACAACTCCTAAACTTTTGGATGAGCTCTTGTAGTTGTTACCAATATGGTAATACATCTCATGACACACTCCCCAAGGATATAAAGAAGTTTGTTTGTTGTACTACGTTGCTCTGTTTCGTTGTGGTAGTGATTTTGACTACCCTGACAATCTTTGTTTAATTCACAGAAAACATTTGGAGGATACACTGAAAGAACAGCTTTTGAGAGGCCACTTACGAGTGGAGTTGCCTATGCCTTGAGAGTTCTTCACGCGGACAGAGAAGAATTTGAGAAGGAGCATGGATGGACAATAAAGAAAATGGAAACTGAAGATCAAAGTTTGATCCAAGACTGTGACCCTGAAAACTTGGATCCTTCACCCCCTGAAGATGAATATGCACCGGTTATTTTTTCTCAAGAAACTGTCTCCCATATCGTATCTATTGATATGATGTCTGGAAAGGTGCGCCTTGTTTAGCTTGTAAGCTTTTAATATCTTTCGTCTTTCAGATCAGTTTTCATTTTCATGAAGCTAATGATTCCAGTTTTATCTCTAGTAAATTCATGTGAACTGTAACCAATCAAAATTGACTCGGGTAGAGACTCCGACCAGGTGAGGTGAGGCCACCCAAGACCAAACTCTGATACCATGTTAGATTTCTTGGAGGGTTCCAAACTAAAATCAATTGGCTATAGGTGGAGTAACCTCCAGAGGATGTTAACCAAGCTTGGGCGGCTTAGATGAACGATGTGGTATGAAATCTAACAATGCTGATTTCGACTACGTACCGGATGAAGAAAGTAAAAATTACATTAGTTTTGTATAACATGCATATATAATCTAGTGTTTACATCTCCAATTACCGTATGCAAAATGGAAAACCAAGAATGAATCAGGCTTCACAAATTCAACAAGCTTCCTCCGGCTAGTGATTCAGATATGTACCATGGAAATAAAATGTATATGATTTGAAGATGACGTTGTATTGATTATTGAGCATGGTTGATGATTATAACCATCTGATCTCTGCATTAGTTTCCAAGTTGGGAGACAAATGCTTCTTCTAGGTTCGTAGTTTTTTTGCCATATCAGGTTGTAGTTCCACCTTCCAACCCCAGGAATAAACCTTACGATAACTTCTGTTGCGAACAATAATTATCTTCTGTAATGGCAGTATTTCTACTGGATAAACATTTCATTTCTCTAACTGCTATACAGGAAGACCGAGAGAACATCTTGCGAGCAAGGGCATCTGGAAAGGGAGTACTGACAACACCGTTTAACTTATTGAAATCCAATCACCTGGGGGTTGTACTGACTTTTGCTGTGTATAGCACTCATCTTCCACTGGATGCTACACCAGAGCAACGTATTAATGCGACTGTCGGGTAAATTAACCTGCTCAGATATATTTGCTTTCCTATATGACATCTAGGAAATAATTACTTCCTCTGCCCCTTATTTGCAGTCCTTTTTCACTATCCCAAACATCTTAATTATTGTATATTGTTTTCCAATTTTTGCCCTTCACTTGATTTTGAAAACTACCTTTACAAGAACTAATTGAACTCTTATGATTGATGGAAAAATCTCTAGCTTTTTCTCTCATGAACATGGGATGGATGGAGTATTTCTTATTGTTGGAGTTGTCACTTTGCCTTGTTGCCTAATGGATTGTATTGCTGACTCCTATATTCTGTGGCTTGCTTTTCGGAAGGTATCTGGGTGCATCTTATGATGTCCCATCTCTGGTGGAGAAGCTGTTACACCAGCTTGCAAGTAAACAAATTATTGTTGTGCATGTTTACGACACAACCAATAAAAATGAACCCATCAAAATGTACGGTCCTGATGATGTCATTGATACTGGTCTACTGCATATTAGCACCCTTGAATTTGGCGATCCAGCGCGGAAACATGAGATGCGATGCAGGTCAGTTGTCACATGTGGTTAGGTGTAAAGGATAGCGAGGGTGTAGGGTAACACTTTTTATTCTTCTTCTGGATGCAGGTTCAAGCAAAAACCCACTCTAAATTGGACTGCAATAATGGCATCAGGAGGAGCTCTTATTATCACTTTTCTTCTGTTTCATATCTTTAATGCTGCAAGACTCCGAATTGCAAAGGTGGAGCATGACTATCGGGAAATGATGGAGCTCAAACACCGTGCTGAAGCTGCAGATGTTGCAAAATCTCAGGTGCATTTTTTTCCCTGGTAGGAGGGATAGACAAATTCACTCTTGAATATCTCTGGAAAATCATCAACTTCATTGCTTTTCTTTTTTTCTCCCAAAATATTTGGAATCACGAAATATTTTGTTCTTTGTAGTTTTCACTATGGGAATTGTGCCTGGTCTGAACATCTTATTCTTGCAATGTCCTTGACCAAACTTTTTCTGCCTTCTGTAGTTTCTCGCGACAGTTTCACATGAGATCCGGACCCCCATGAATGGTGTTTTAGGTGATTGAAAAATCTTTTAGATCAAGATCCATCAATTTGCATTGGGCATAACACTTCACTGAATATAGCTTAATGTTAAATACAGGTATGCTGCAAATGCTAATGGACACAGGTCTTAATGCAAACCAACTGGATTTTGCCAAGACTGCTCTTGTTAGTGGGAATGATTTAATATCATTGATTAATGAGGTTCTTGATCAAGCTAAGATAGAATCCGGCAGGCTTGAGCTCGAGGCTGTACCTTTCGATCTGCGTGCTGTTCTTGATAATGTTTTGTCGCTTTTCTCAGGCAAATCTCATCAGAAAGGGATAGAGGTAACTTGCAATTTACTGCCGTATTTGGTTGATGTTTCTTTTGCATGGGTATTTTGAAGGGAATGGCATTGTTAATGGGGTGAGTTGATATAATTCTCACCCGAAGTTTGTTGTTTGTGTTCCTCTGCATGAGAGAAGTTGGCAGTTTACGTCTCCGATCAAATTCCTGCAGTTGTTGTTGGAGATCCTGGACGATTTCGGCAGATAATTACTAATCTCGTTGGAAATTCAATCAAGGTTTGTTGTGTTTGCAGTTATTCTAGACTTTTCTTTTCTTAGTGGAATAAAATGCAGAAGAATCCTTGTTGCAGCTGCTATTGTTTGGAATTCGTTTTTTTTTTCTCCTTTTCCGTTGCTGAACGTAAGTTACTTGATTGGTTCTGAAAAAGGTATCTTGCCTACCACCCCATAGCAGGGCCTTGAAGTATAGAAATTTGCAGTTTCATAGGTCACTTTCGATAATAGTGTTTGTTGAATATGGCTGTTTTATTTATTTTTTGCTTGAAGCATATGAAATATTTATTTTTGGGTTCTTCAAGCATATGAACTTATTTATTGTTGAGGATAGTTTTGCTCTTTTCCCTTCTGAGGAAGATGGATTTACTTTTTGCAAGTGCACTTCTTGGAAATGGGTTAGAGTTGGACGCACATGACATATCCGCATCTATGCAGGAATTGTCAAATACTAATGCCTGCAACTACTACTGCAGTCTACATGCTACCTACTTCATCATACCATGATTCTAATGTTCTTTCAATTTGATTGACTGGAGCACTACTTGGAAACAAGAACATAAACCCAAAAAATCTGTTTCCTTTTGCTTTCTGTTGACAATCTGTTCCCTTGACCTCCACATAGTTCTCAGACTCTTGTAGTCTTGTGATTGTGGACATTACGGTCGAACATCTTCTATTGCGGTAATATGTGTATCCTCGGCTGAAAAAAAGACAGCCTTTAAAAACACAAGGCATAAAGAAAGGACCATCAGAAAAATAGGATCCTTTGTATGTACTCACCTGCAAAAGGTACGTGCCATGTTATTGGTGTTAAAACTTTACAGGGACTTTGATGATGCTATGTGGTCTGATCTCTGAAGCTTTTATGAGAACATGCAAGTAATCCACAAGCCGAAGAGATTTGTTTCTGGGCACATGGAATTGTGGTGGTGTTTCTACACTAGATATCAGCCTTATGAAAGCATTGTATCTATTGCCAACCTTACTCCAGTCATAGATTTATCATCTCGAGAAATTCGTTTGTTGATTGAAAATTTGCAGTTTACTAATCCAGCAAATGGTTCAATTGCAGTTCACGGATGACAAAGGGCACATCTTTGTCTCAGTACATCTGGCAGAGGAAGTGAGACACCCATTTGCTATCAGGGATGAAGTGCTGAAACAAAGCTTGACCTTTGTCCCCAACTCGTCAAAGAACTCTTATAATACCTTGAGTGGGTTTCCTGTGGTTGACAGGCGGAAGAGTTGGAAAAATTTCAGAAATTTAAATAGTGGCACTGATTTGCCAGAGGAATATGAGAACATCAAATTATTAGTGACAGTTGAAGATACTGGTGTGGGAATTCGACAAGATGCACAAAATCGTATTTTCATGCCTTTTATGCAGGCTGATAGTTCCACTTCACGAACTTATGGTGGCACAGGAATAGGGTTGAGCATTAGCAACCGATTGGTGGACCTTATGGGAGGAGAGATAGGGTTTGTGAGCGAACCCGGTACGGGCAGTACTTTTTCATTTACGGCAGTTTTGAAAAAAGGAGAAACAAGTAGTTTGGATACAATGCAGCAGTATTATGACCCTGCTGTTTCAGACTTTAGGGGGCTTAGGGCATTGGTTGTTGATGATAGAAGCATTCGAGCTGAGGTGACCAGATATCATCTTCAGAGACTGGGAATTATTGTCGATGGTATAGCTTTCAGTATGGAGTCTGCTTGTGCTTATCTTTCTAGTTGCGCCTCAAACCCAAGGTAAAATTGTTTTACTAATTTCTTGTCTGTGACTCGGTGAGAACTTTAGTAGCTTGAAGTGCTTCGTAATTCATCAGAGATTTAATCCCATAGTGTGCTTTAGTTAATTAAAGTTGTTGAATAGATATAGTGCACAAATTATCTTTCTTTGGGTTGCCAATTTCAACTTAATTTGAAAGGAAGTCTCGTGTACAATGTTTGTCAGATATGACCCCAAATACGGAGTACATATTCTTTGTATTTTGTGTGTAGTAACTTTTTTGTCCGAGGGAAAAAACTTCTAGCTAGGCCTGTCAATAGACCAGATTCAATCAAAATTCGATCAAGAAAATCTGAGCCCGAATTCGATGACTCCAAACTGATAATCTGATAATCCGAATGCTGCTAGAAGTTCTAGCAATTACATCTATTCTTAATACAACTCTGCGCTATTATATTGATGTCCACCTCTTACACTGTTGGTAATGAAGCAACCCCAAGGATTTCTGTTATTTGATTCCCAATAACTGGGTACTTGTGAAGCACGTTCCTGCTGCACCAATACTTTGTTTTTCTTCATGAAGATATCCATGTGACTAGTTAAACTATTGTCAGTACTTCTTGTAATAGAATGTAGTTGAGCTTCGCATTATGGAAGTGTGAAAAATTCTTTTCCACATGCTCTTCATTTTATCCTCTTTCTACTAACGTTATTGTTTGTTCAAATGTCCAGTGAATCATCAAAAATTTCAATGGTTCTTGTTGACAAAGATGTTTGGGGCATGGATTCAAGTCATCCATTCCACCTCCTGCTAAAAGAGCTCAGGCAAAACAGCAGAACAGAAGTCCCAGAGTCCCTGCCAAAGATATTTCTAATATCAACCTCCATAACTCCTACTGAGCACAATGAGCTCAAATCAGCTGGTTTAGTGGATAACGTTCTCATGAAGCCTCTTCGATTAAGCGTGCTAATCTTCTGCTTCCAAGAAGTGCCAAGGGTTGGCAAGAAGAGGCAAGCAAGTAGAGGAAAACCCCCGATTCTTGGAGTCCTTTTAAGAAACAAGCGGATCTTGGTGGTAGATGACAATCGTACTAACAGAATGGTCGCAGAAGGTGCTCTAAAGAAGTATGGAGCAATTGTTACCTGTGTTGATAGTGGAAAGGCTGCTTTAGAGATGCTCAAGCCACCCCACAACTTTGATGCTTGCTTCATGGATCTCCAAATGCCAGAAATGGATGGGTAATGGCTTGTCTCCTCTAAGTATTCTCATCTCTCGTAACTTGTCAAAAAAAGTATTCTCACTTCCCGTAATTGTGAGGCCAAACAATTCCTAATGTATTCTGGAAGACTGGGAGTTTTATGATTATTGGTCATAAGCACAGGGTTGTGATACATTATTTTTTTCTCTACAATGTGCAGCTTTGACGCTACGCAGCGAATTCGTAGTCTTGAGCACGAGGTTAACGAGAGAATTGAATCTGGTGAAGCATCCGGTGAGATGTTTTCAAATGTGACCCATTGGCACACGCCGATATTCGCAATGACAGCTGATGTGATTCAAGCTAATAAAGAGAAGTGCATGAAGTCCGGTATGGATGATTATGTGTCCAAGCCATTCGAACAAGAGCAGCTGTATTCGGCAGTGGCACGATTCTTAGTGTCTGGTTGACTGAGTGGGAAGGTGACTGTTGTGGTAGCAGCTGTTCATTAACGATCCTGTCAAGTTTTTCCTCCGGCTTATTTTAGATTGAAAAGCCAAAGCAGCTTGGCTCCGAACTACTGACAACGACTGACTTCATATACCGCTATATCGGGCCATGACAGAGCCTTCCCATCTGCATTCTTTTCACCTTTCCTTAGATGGTAATTGCTTTTTGTTAAACCCACATGTTATACGCTTAGAGCTTAGATCTTAAATACTGAACCACCCTCAACGTTCACAGTTTCTTGTATGTGCTGAGAAAAATCTTTCTTTTCTTAGATGTGCTTCCCTCTTCCTCTCTGTGTCTTTTTTTTTTGAGCGTGTCCTGGCACAGGTGATTTTTACATGTCCATAAACCTGCTGTAACCTTCTTTTTGAAAAAATTAAATCGGGGAATGATCACAGGTGCCTTCTGGCTTTGATTTAGGGGCATGGTTCCATGGCGTACGTCCCTTGAGTTCCTTTTTTTTGGGGGTATTGGAGGGTCGCTATTTCAGGGGTAAAACTTCACGAGTAGTCATTTTGTGAATATGTCAACAGTTAGGTCCATCTCCAGTCCTCCCTCGCCCATACACCCATGGGTTGGGGATTACATGGGTGCTGTTACTGTTTTTGTTTCTGAAAATATTACTGCAACTTGCCTCATCAACGCTAAAATGTTTAGTCTGCCGAATGTTGGTTATTGGATATAAGATGGCCGAATGCAGATCATATTTCATTTTCTGCTGGTTGTATTGCTAGTAATTTTTTCTTTTTGGTAACGGGTGATACTAGTACAGTAGTACTCTTGACAAATTTGAGTTTTTTGTGAGTTGCTAGTTGCTACTGATGTTTTGCATATGTGATATGTCAGTCCTGTGAATGCCGTTCAATTTATCCACGCTCTTTAGTGACGGTTTGCCTCCTTATTTGTTTGTTTTCAGGAATCCTTGAATTTGGTCATATGAAGATGTGCATGGATGGGCCTGGGAAGAAATCAACAACTCTTCCTTGAAGCAGGTAAAAGTATAAAAAGTTGTACTGCTTAAAATACCCATACATTGATTCACAATGAAATGAAGGATTATCCTTTGTCCTCTCGAGATTTTTTGCGGATGGACACAGACAAATTTCGCCTAAATCCGAAGATGGGGTGGTAGAAAAGTTAATCTATTTCATGTGATGCAAATATGGTTGTTTTGACATTAAATTGCCAATAGTTCGTATCAACCTGCTTGCAAAACATGGTGTCAGTTGAACTAGGAATTGTAATGTATATAGGATATTTTTTGATCAGATTTAGTAAACATTTGTCCAATGTCCTTTAGGTATGCATCTAGGTAGGAAATTGTGTATTGAACATAGATTTGACCTCCGACGCCCCGTCCCGCCCCCCTTATTTGGTAATATTGCCATCTTGGGCGTAATTGGAGGTGTTTGTATCGCTTTAATTGTATCATTGTAGTTTGTAATTTGTAACTGTCAAGTTTCTGAATATCATTACGTGTTGTATTGCAACACGGAGTTTGTAACATATTTTTTGGCGTCACAAGTGAAAGGAAATAAGCGTTTTAGCGAATTTGATTTTCTGAATGATCCACCTGGGTTGAGAGATGTTATCGTTGGTTCCTCGTGATCATCCAACTGATCTGCACGATTAAGGTTGTGTTTGAACCAGGAATTTAGACGAATCAAGAATTTCCTCGTAGTTTAGCGTGATGCGGTGGATCACACACAGAGAGACAATTTTGGAATTTGAATTCTGATGACTGTACTGCTATGATATTTTAGTAAAGTTCTTCATTTCCAGAAGATGTAAGGAGGGGGCGATTCTTTGAGGTTTTCTCGCAACTCAAACTGGTACTGCCGCACTGGGATGAATTGTGGTGGCCGATACACCGACTCTTTTCCACACGGTTCGAGTACAAATCAGAAACTAGACGAGCCCTGACATCAAATAGAATTCGAACACCTATACAATTCGAGCAATAGTTAATATAATTCGAACATTTTCGAACGGTTAACGAATTCAGTGAGATTTACATCAGAAAACATTGAACACCACATTGCAACAGTTGTGAAGGAATGAATTAAAATGCCATTTACAAAGGAAACAACATTGTTGTCTTCACACTTCATGAGTTTTCAACTCTCCAAATTCAAAATCTCAGAAAAGCAAGCTTGCCCAGGCACCAATAAATGCAAAGCCACCAAATGGAGCTAAGGTGGCATACTTTTTGTCCTCAAGCAATGCTACAGTGTAACACCTGAGAAATTTTTGAAAAAGTGGTGTTAACCTTGATATCAGATAACTAGTCCGCAGTCCCAAATTCCTACTATGGTAACATGATAAATAAAACTCCCTACGTCCCAATTTAAATGTCCCCTACGGGAGGCCGTGTAAGTTTGACCTTAAAAAATAAAATACTTTTAGAATTAGCTTTTTAATTTTTTTTGTACCATTCAAAAGATGTTAGTGAGTACTTTTGAATGGTGTAAAAAGTGTTGAAAAAAATAATAATCTAGGAAGATGATTTCTTTTAAAGTCAAAATGACACGACTTTACGTATGAGACATTTAAAATGTGACAGAGGCTAGAGGGAGTATGAATATGATCCAAAGACGAAAAAAAAAAAAACAAAAGAACATGAAAAATGGCTGTGGTATCTTCAATCTGGAAAATGTGATTGCAAGAGAACAATTTTTTTTTTTTGGTTCGGTGGTCAGAGTGTCCGGACTAGCTTACGGCCATCTCAACTAATCTCTTCTTAGATCCGGTCAAAGATAGGCCATACTACCTTTCATGGACTCTTGCAAATACTCTTGGGCAAGTGTACAGGCTGTGTAAGACTTTTTAGCTGGACAATCGCTATGAAAGCATATTTAGGAATTCAAGTTTGCTATATCACTATCCAGTAGACTCTCTTGCTATGCACAAAATGCTATATGGAACCTTTAAATAAGGGAAAAAATTCATTACCAAATATATGAATATTTTACCGTGTCCCCATGTTCTTGACCCGAGGATTTAATGGGTTTGACAATCAGACATGTACCTATACCCAACTACCAACACAATTTAACACACATCATCCGAGCCATTGCGATAACAAAGACTACCCGAATAAGCTAAACAAGCACAGTTGATTCGTTGAAGATGTCTCGTATATATAATGCCACACACGTCGATCTTTCGCAACTATAGGCTCAATAAAACTCGATTTCTGATTGTTACTATCAGGCCTCTAGGCGAAAGATTCAAATCTTAAGCAACTAAAGAGATCCATGCTGTAAGAATCTGTCAACCTGATGATTGAACTTGCACATACCCAGGACTTCAGGGTGGGTGGTTTGCTGTGCACTCCACGGCCGTCCGATCGTATTTTGGATGGCCCGGATGCGTTCGGCAATTTTAATTATTTAGATTTATTTTTACCGGTAAAAAATCAAAACACATCTGGACCGTCCAAAACACGATTGGACAGCCGAGGGGTGGCGTGCACAGCACCGCCCAACCGGTTCAATTGCAAGAAACCCCGTATATACAATTATGAGTAACAAGGAAAAGATAGCGGCACTTACGTCCCAGAGAATGCCACAATTCCAGTAGTCAAAAGGCCTCCAAACTGCAAACCAAACACAATTAGACATTACGTTCATCTAACATGATATGCATGCTTGCATTCATACACGGGGATTGGGGAAGTAGCTTGATTGCCTATATCTGAGGCTTAAAGGTTTGTTTCCACCAAGGTCTCCGGTTCCAAAAACTATTGTTTACATTCAATCATCTGACATGACATTTATGCATGCATTCATATATGCAGAATTAGCCTGGTTGTCAAGTCCTGAGACTTGAAAGGTTAGATCCACCAAGGTCTCAGGTTCGAACAATTCTTGTGAGGCCTGTCAATGCAAAATATCCGAATCCGAGAAATTCGATCCAATAAATCCAATTTTAATAAGATTGGATCCTAATATATCCGTCTGATACGGTAAGAATTTGATCCGAAACTCAATTTTAAGAAAACCTATTTGCCTTCACGAACCTCGCCCGCTGGTGATTTCCAGATGAGATTTAGATTGCCTTTAAACAGATTTGCTGAAACCGGATTCAGATTGGATCGAATAATTATTCCTGATTCGATCCCCGGCCCATTGCCAAGCCTAGGCCAATCAAAACCAGGCTTTAATTCGATCCCCGGTTGATTGCCAAGCCTAGGCCAATCGAAATTGGTCCACGTAAGCTGTCCCGGGCATACTGAATTATCAAAAAAAAAAAAAACATACGGTAGTAATAAATGAAGAATGTGGGGGCTCACAATGTTGGGATGTTTGGTGACAGGAGCAGCAACCAAAGCAGCTGTGTGAAGAAAATGGTAGACAGATGCCTTTTGCCAAACCTTCAAAATAGATTTAGCAAAAAAAAAAAAAAACAGTTAGACGAAGTGATTCCAAGCAATAACAACTAAAACTTCCTGCATGTACATACAAAGATAGAAGGAAAAAAGGCGGGAAAAAATAAACCTCTTTGTAAGTGGGGTCTTTGGGTTTGAAGACATGAGAACCGTAAGTTCCAAAACCCATGGCTGCTACTCCTGTTTCCAACATTTTGGGAACAAAAAGAAAACCACTTTGTCAACTGAATCAAACAGACACATAAATTTGAAAGGAGAGAGAGAGAGAGAGAGCGCGAACCAGAAACAGCAGCGACTTTGTGCCAAAGACGAGGATCCATTCTTCACCAAATTTCAAGAATAGAGCCTTTTTGAGGTAGGTTTTTTGGGTAATGAGTGGCGAGAGATATATATAGAGAGAGAAATGAGAGCAATAGTTGGAGAAAAAACTTAATCAAGACCGTGCTGAGAGAGAGAGAGAGAGAGAGAGAGAGAGGGTTATTGCTATCAGCTTCCAACGACGTCATAGATTCTTTTGGATTGGGCATTTGTTTGTCTGGCATCTTCTTCTTGCCCAAACAGAATGATGACGCCTTAAACATTACTACTCCAATCGGTTACTTCTTTTGTCCAACCTGTACTTAAATTATATACTTGAATAACATGCATTACAGTTGGAACTGATTTTCATTTGATCAGAGCCAATAAAATTTAGTCAACTTGCATGTGCTTTGTTGCTCATTTCGGAATGTCAAACTCCATTGATTGGCTTTGCAATGTAAAATATAAGGCTGCGATGATAAAATTTAGTCAACTTGTGCTGTTGCTATTTTGTTCCCTCTCTGGCCCTCTTCCATATAAGCACTTCCCCGATTGGATGGTGCTAAAATTTCAGGGGGATAAGTTATAGAGGGGGTATAAGATAAGGTGTGGTATTATTTTTGGAGGGTTGACCCACATTGATGTGATGTTTATGGAGGGGGATGAAAAAATAGTTGGTTTGGATGGGGTATTAAAAAAGGAGGGATAAAATAATACTTGGTTTGGATGGAGGATAAAATGGGGGGATAAGGTTTTTTGTAATTGAAATAAGGGAGAGAGGGTGTTATTTTTGCCTTATACCCGGGGATTACTTTTGGGCAAGGGGAGGGGTGCCCAAAAATTATACCCCTCTATCCCCCTGCCGGGGATAACTTTTGAAGGGGTGAAAATTTATCCCCTGCATTTTCTGCATTTTTGCCCAGCCAAACCATGCTAAATGTGTCACATCAGGCCTTATACCCCCTCCAAAAGTTATCCCCCTAGACTCTTATTTTTCCTCTTGCCCCCATCTTGCTCTGTTGTGCACAAACAAAGACCGTGTACCAAAAACACGAATCCGGGGGAGGCACTGTGCGGTAGGTGTTGTACGGCAAAACTATGTCGTTTTGCTCATTTTCCTTGGACATCCAAGGGCCCTGTTTGGAGAGTTAATTTTGGGGTTCAATTTTAGGGGATTTAGGTTCTTTGGGGGTAGGGTATAGTGGGTTTAGGCACTTCGGATTTAGGGTTTAGGCACTTTGTAGTAGTGATTTTTTTCTTCCTTCAAACAAGACCCTTGGAAGCTTTGGAGGTGTGCACAAAAATCAAGCTAAATGACGTAGTTTTGTCGCACAACACGGCGCACAATACCTTCCGCATAGCACCCACCCGGATCCCAAAAACACACACGAATTTAGAGAAATAAATTTCCGATCATATTTCATATAATACAATCATACAAAACAACTCTCTGAGGATGAGCACCATTACTTGGGCTCACACTCTTAAGCTGGTTTTTTACAAGGCAGATTAGCAAGTTGTTTTTTTATAAATGATCGTCTTCGACCACCAATTCTGAAATATAAAATTGGACAAATTGATTAAGCACTTATTCTACAATAATGATACATACATAAACTTTGTGCCACAACCAACCACAACCCCACTCACATGGAGTGTGGGGCCCACATGTGTGGCCCATGTGGGACCCACACCCCAAGTGAGTAGAGTTGTGGTTGGTTGTGGCACAAAGTTTGTGTCACAATCATTTCTCGTCTTCAAGTCATCTGTGACCCGAGGTGGACCCCACACATGGGTATCTAGATTTTTGGTACCCACCCCTTCATGCCCATAGAATTAATTCTTTTTAATGAGGGATTTTAGTAAATGTACACTTGTTAACAACCAGCTTATGTTTATTTGTTTATTTTCTTGTACAAAAGAGCTAGCTAAACAAAAAGGTGTCATCATTTTTCTATAATAATCGGAATGTGCTTTAATCTGTTGATTCAAATTGGTTACCAAGAGGAATACAAAGACCAAGTAACAAAGTAGTACAAGCGTCCGTACTTTACATCATGAGTGATAAGGCCACAATGAAGAATACTGAAACTAAGCTACAAAGTAAACCATCATATGTTGTAGGAATCACTGGAAAGAAAACTTAAAAATGACAAACGACATGAAAATCACTTCTTAAAAGCTAAGAGCACACACGGACAAACAATATAGTACAGTCTATAGACACTGCTAATAGATTAGTTTCGCCGCCCTTTCCTTTTCTGCATCTTCTTAGTCTTCTTTCCCCTTTCGAAGATCACAACAAACCGTTTATGATACCTCGTGGTGAGCATGTGCCCAATAACCAACCCAACAATCAGCCCACTCCCGTATCCGAGGATTATGACAATCCAGTAAATACCAATTGAAAACTCTAAATCATTGCCTTGCGAGCTGTGTGCCGGTGGTGACATTTCTGAATTCCCGCATAACATCGTTAGAGGGACACCACACAATCCCATATTCCCACCATATGAACTATTGTCAAACGTATCAAATTGTTTCTCATGAGGTATGGGGCCTGTAAGACGGTTGTGAGAAACGTTTAGGACTGAAAGGAAAGTGAGTTGAGTTAGCTGCTGAGGGATCACTCCTGTGAGTAGGTTTTGAGATATGTCCAATGATTCCAAGTCCATCAGATTTGCCAAGGATGATGGGATGACACCAGTGAGGTTGTTTTGGGAAATGTTCAGCGCTTGAAGTCCACGGAGACTTCCAATGGATTCTAGAATTTCGCCACTGAATATGTTGCTTGAGAGATCGATAGCTACAAATACACTTTGGATCTTCTCATAAAACCTTTTTGTCCCTTTGCTAGACATTGTTATCGAATAGGTAAACGCGCATCCATAAATATTTCCTCCAAAATTTATATAGTTCGGTTTAAGCACATGCATATATGCAGAATTCCCTTTTGTGACCACTTTCATCCCATTCCAATTCTGGAAGTAATTTGATGGCAATGCACCGGAGAAACCATTGTGAGAGAGGTCAATGATCCGCAGCTTCGGAAACATCAAATTGGTTTTAGGATTCTCAATAGCACCATGGAATCTGTTAGATCGGAGAATCAGAATTTGTAATTCTGGGAGAGTTCCCAACCAAAAGGGAAAAGTGTCATTGATTTGATTATCTCCGAGAACAAGAATTTCAAGCATTTTACAATTAACCAATGAACGTGGTAACTCCCCATGCAATTGATTTTGACTCAAGTCGATCATCTTGATCACCTTCATGAACATCTCGGGAACAATACCATGAAAATTGTTGTTGCTAAGATTGAGCAGCAACAGAGAATCAATGGTAGAACTGGTCAAACATTGAGGGATGGCCCCGCTTAAGTAATTGTCAGACAAGTCAAGTGCAAAAAGGAGCCTATTTTGGCAGAATGATGGCGGGATTTTTCCGGTTACTAAATTCCCAGCGATAGTATAAACAAGGACAGACTGTGGTGGAAGTGGGAGTGGGCCTTGCAGCCTGTTAAAGCGGAAATCTAGTAATTGTAGAGATATCCATGGAATGGCATTTGGATGCTCCTCAAATCCTGTTAGAAAGTTTCCATGAAGGTCGATTTCTCTCATTGTTTCTTTACTTGTGTTCCACAACCAAGTTGGTATTTGGCCATGTATACCGTTATCAGCCAAACTAAGGAATTCCAATTCATCTTGGAACCTCAAGAAATCAGGGAACTCCTTCAATTGGCATGACCCCAATCCTAGACCAATGATTTTTGGTAGAGTAGCATTGCTATTGTTCGTTGTGAGTACCGTCAATTTGTTTTCAGACAATCTCAATATGGCAAGGTTTTGGAAATTTTGAAAGATGTCTAGCTCAACTATACCATTCAAGTTGTTTGAAGAAAGATCAAGATTTTCTAGATGCTTGAGTTGTGAGATTGAACTTGGAAACATGCTGGATAGTTGATTGTCTGAAAGGTCTAGATTGGTTAATTGGGTGAGGTTCAGAAGCCAAGGTGGGATTTCACCAAGTAATTCATTGTTGCTAAGAACTAACTCGGATAGCTGGGTCAGGTTAGCAAGAGACAGCGGCAGTGCAACACTTAATTTTGTGCCAATAAAGTATATGCTAATGAGTTTTGAGAGCTTTTCAAAAAGGAAAGGTAGGGTTCTGGCATCAAAAGTACCACTGCCGAGTCCTAAGAAAGTAAGTTCTGATAGGTTTGCTATTGATGATGGAATCTGTCCCCAAAAATTGTTTCCAGCAAACTCCAGAAAAGTGAGTTGGGTCAGATTTCCAATTGATGGTGGAAGCGTCCCCTCGAAATTGGAGTTTCCTAAATCTAACGAGCATAAGGAATCAAGATTCCCAATCGAAGTTGGCAGCAATCCAGAAAAACTGGTCACCGCAATCATCAATTCCTCAAGTGGACTACTGCGTGAAATTTCAGGAAGGTAACCAAATAGGTTTTCATTGAAAGAAATGCCTAAACGCCGTAGGTTTGGTAGATGGAAAATGCTCACTGGGAATTCACCATACAATAAACAACTCCAAAGATCAAGGCTTGTTAGAGAGCTCATATTTGAAAAAGCACTTGGAACTGTAGAGGATATGTTCACCAAACTGAGGTCAAGTACTTTTAGGTTGGTTAAGTTTCGAACTAGGTCTCTCAGACTCAGTTTTTCAAGTTTCAAAAGATTTTCACGAGAGAATGCGTCTACATGTTTTGACAGATCAAGGAGAGTCAATTTGGAAAGAGAGGAGATCTCTGAAGGGATCTGACCGGAAAAAAATGAATTGTGGAGGTCGAGACTCCTTAATCTTGAAAGATTTCCAATTCTGGTCGGGAGTTGAGAATAATTGAAGTGATTGTCAGCAAGGTTCAGCCTCCGAAGGTGTACAAGGCTGAAGAGGCTGTTGTTGGAGTTGATAGAACCATAGAGGAAGCTGCTACTGAGGTCGAGACCAATCACAAGACCTGTGTCATGGTCACACTCGACGCCATCCCACAAGCAACAATTGCTAGTATTTACATCGAGCTTCCATGGTTCAACCTTAGCATAAGCAGACGGGTTGCTAGAAGCAGACTTGTTGATGACAAAGCTATGCTTGAACTGCAGCAAGGCTGATCTCTCATCTTCATGGCACTGTGGCTGCATAGAAGAGTAAGAGTTAGTCAAAATATTAAAGTTAAAACAACAAAATATCAGGAACATGTGAAGATACAAAGATGAACCCATCATCTATGTATCTTAAGAGTTACCAATCTTGGATGAGAAGCTTATGCCTTTGATGTGCTTTTATACACTACAAGTGCAGCCTCCTCCAGTTTAAATAACGCTAAAAAAAGAAAATCTAACAATGGACCCCTCCCCCAGAGCCTTTGGAGTTGCTCCAATACCTTTTAAGTCAAGTCTGCCCACTGAACTAGTGCCTAGTGGGGGATTAAATAAAAATACCAGATTGAGACGTCTCCTTGATTTAATGATCTGGTTTATATTTCAAGTCTATGCAGTGATTTTGAACTCCGGACTGGAACAATCTGTCATTCGGATGTAGCAGAAGAGTTCCAATAATTAGAGCGAAGGCAGTTCTCTGTTTTCTTCTTTCAATCCTTAGTGGCATTAGCATTTGAAACAACAGAAAGCGCGTTACTATTAAACCGGCAAACTTTTTCATTTTGGAGAAGAGTTCAAGAGGGAATGAAATATTAATAAGAAATCTATTCCTTCCGAGTGAGAAGATTTTCTGTGACGACTTAGAACATCTCTTTGGCATTTGGTCTTTGTTTTTAATTTTTATCTGAACATTGGCGAATATTTTTTAGGCTATACCAAAAGGTAACACTCTTTTTTCTTGACTATGCCACTCAAGCTGCTTCTACTTTTCTTTGTGATAACATTTTATTATTTGCTTGCTAGCTTTATGGCTTCCTCCTTTAACTTTGAATCAACTTTAAACCTTATTAGCAAGGCAGACTACTGACTTAACTCTTTTAACACAGAATGTTTCATATGGAGAGGAAGTTTGATCAACTAATTAGATTGCTGAATCTGATTCTTGATTTGGCCCAAAACAGTTAAAACTTCCACATCTAATCATAGTATGTTCAATGATTAAGTCCAATGTTATTACGAAATTTTAAAACAGCTTACTTGATTCTTTAAAGAATCCAATAAAGAGATTGATATGACATACACAAGCTGTTGGCATCACTTGAAATCACAAATTACGAATCACAGTCACTGAACTTGACTTCACATAATCCTAATTAAGCATCAATATGAACAATCATTTCAGAGTAAATATTGGTTATTGACGTACAAAAGGAATTGGGTTTCACAATTACAGTGAGGAATTAAAAAATTAATCACAACACCCAATCCAAAAAAACTACTGCAGTAGATTAAGCAGATCCAAAACAGAACAGATTCAGAGAGTAGTTATTATGCGAAACCTTGAAACTTAAAAACTGATGCAACAATTCTAGTAAGGTAAGCTAACCAATCAATGCAATAAAGATACGCAAAACGCAAAGTAAAGGAGTAAGGGAGAGAGAAATCAAACACGCGGATTTTTATAGTGGTTCGGTTCGCAATTTCACGGCCTGCTCCACTCCCCGAGTTTCCTACTCAGGAATTGCTGAACTATCTCCAATAGTTGTTACAAACCTCTAGCTTCGCGGGTGCTAGAGAACCTTTACAACGAGCGATTACTTCCCGAATCCACTCCCAACTAGCTAAGAATCCGGCGCTTGTCAGACCTAACTCAAGTAATTTTTCTACCCAAAAAATCACTCACAAAAACGGGTAAAGAAGATTTCTGGAACAGGGGGTATTCTCCCTTTTACAATAAGGCTCACAATCAATCACTCAATCTAGTGTAGAATGATCAAGATGAAGAACTAAGTTGAATGGAAGAAATTGCAAGTAGTAGCTCACTGAAAAATTTGCTCAAGTGTAGTTCGTATCTTCTTCCTTCTTCTGATTCTGTATTTAAACTCTGAAACCCCAATTGAACGTCGAAGATTTTCTCGTAGCCGTTGCAAGAAATCAGCACCAAAATCTTGCCTTGTGTAGACCTCTCCATCTTCAATTCTGCAGCCAAACTTCTTTCCTTGTAGGGGCTTTATGAACCGTTAAAAAAAAAATGGGACTGGAGAGATTTACGTGATTTTTTGATCGGCAGAACTCTTTCTCTATTGGAGATAGTGATTGTATCATTTCCCCAAATGGAAGATCCTTTTCCATGGAGAAAGAGAAATCTTTCTTGCTTGAAAAAATCCTCCACTTTAATCTACAAATTCTACCCAGCCAATCTTCTTTCTCTTTCTCGAAGGCTTGAGTTCCTTTTTTTTTTTTTTTTCTTCTTTTCAACGTCAAAACCTAGGTTGGGATTTAGGAAGATTAAAATTATTAGTCAAACTTAAAATTTTATGAATAAAGACGAATGTGACATCTAAAAAACCGGTTTTTTGGATTATTTTTCGTCTTTAGTCACAAAACTTTAAGGCTGTGTTTGGTTTGATTTTGAGTTTTGGTTTTTGTAATGATTAGAGGGAGAAATAGGTATAATAATTAAAAAATAAGTATTAATGATTGGAGAGAGATAGAGAGAAAATAAAAATAATATTTAAAAATAGGGTTAATAATTGAATAATAATTGAGAAAACCGGTTTTTGGAAACCAAACCAAACAAGGCCTAAGTTTGGCTAATAATTTTATACTTTTTAGATTCCTCTCGTCGAGGCAAGCCAAGAAACCACAAAAAATCGACCGAAAACTAACAAATACAAAACAAATTTGAATAAGGACAAAACCAAAAAAACCAAAAAATCAGTTTTTTCAATTTACCCAAATCAGGCCATAATCTGCATCAATCAAAAGCTATAGAATGAGAGAATTACACATAAGTCCATAAATTATAACCTAATTGCAGAAATTGCTCAATTGAATATGTCACTTACAATGAAGCCCAATTTAATAAGCAAGCATAAAGTAAGTTAGTGTTTGGGATCATCAAAATCTAAACCCTTGGGGCTAACAGAGTAACTTTCTTTATCCCTTATTTTCTCAACTTCTCCCTTCAGAAGACCTTTTGGATTGTAAGAAATAATGAAAAAAGAAAAGAAAGCTAATGCTAGAAAAAGAACTGCTCTCATCGCTTGTCTAGACCTCTTGTTGGTCCTTTTATCCCCACTACAAAATGGTGAGATTTGATCTTTCTTTTCTCTCCCTCACCATCCAAAGGGTCTAGTCCCGTTAAACCCTTCATAGTACGCGCCATGGTCAGCAAGCTAATGCTAGAAAAATATGCCCAACTAATGCAAGGAAGACCATGCATGTGGGATTTCCGGTTCAATAATCTAATTTGTACGTCAAAATCTTAGCCGGTGGCTTTGACACACCGAAATAAGGATGCAACAGATGTGCTAACGACAAGAATATAGGATACTATACATGCAGGGTATAAGAAAAAGATTTGAAAAGGAAAAAAAATGCAATTGGATATGAATAATAATCAGGCCATAGCACTAAAGGGACAACTATAGAGGGTACGTAACGCAAGTAAATTGGAGACGACAGCCAAATTATGACATACTAGTTTGCCTATATTATAAAATATTAAATACGTGGTCGGTCTTTATATTCCGAGGAATTTTAGCCACTTTGGCCCTGTTCGGTTTAGAATTTTGTTTTAGTTTTGGTTTTGTTGACATCATCATTTCCCTCATTTCTCTCTCTATCTCTCTCCACTTATTACACCTGCTTACATCATCAAAACTAAACTAAACTACAAACCAAACACAGCCTTTATGTTCTTTTTCAAAATTGTTAAACTCGTCTGATGGACCAATGAAGCAATCTACAAAATTTGAATGAAGAGGAAAACATGGGCAAGAGACCCCCGCGAAAGAGCCAAGCATTATGAAGCCCCGGGCAGAGCTAGCATATTGTTTTATGCAAAGGTAACATCATTTTTCTAGTATTATCGCAAAGTGCTTTGATCCATTGATTGTAATTATTTCATCAAAATTGGTTGGAAAGAGGAAGCTATATATAGTTCTTAGCACACTATATATAGCTTCATTGTTCTTTGGAAAAGAGTTAAAGAGGGGATAAAAGAAAAAAACAAAACTCTATTCATTTGAAGTGAGAAGATTTTATGGGCTGTGTTCTTCGATTCATATTGATTGCATTGAACAGTTGAAATGACTTGGAATCTCTCTTGGCATTTGTTCTTCTTTTAGAGTTTCAGAGCAATCTCAAATTGCTTCGCTTGGAATAGTTTGAGTGGCTTATATACGTGGCAAATCTATTAAATTTACGTTATTAGCCTAGCTCTAGAGTGGCTTGGTTCCTATGGTGCTTACTGCTGTGCCAGTTTGTCACGCTCGGCTGCAATGTGGCGGTTTAATGGTGCACTTTGCACTTAGCATGTAGCGCAATCTGACGAAACTGATTTAACGTACAGTCCCTTGGTTCATTTGATGCTTTTTTTTGCTCGGTATTCTATTTAGCCTCCATTTGTGGGGACGCAGGCAGGAGATCAGTAGATCAGGCTTCATTGTATACTCGAAACAGATTTGTTATAATCCGGTTCACGCCAATTGATGGGGCAACTACTGTTTTTTCAAAAAGGGACATTGTAATGTGACTCGAGGCATATGCAAATTACCATCAAGGCATTCAAGTTTCGAAGATCCACATTGAACTATGAACCAAACTTAACTCTGGCGAGTGTTTTGGAGACTATGTTAAAAGCTAACCCTAATTTTCTACACTTCCACTAGAGTAGCTTGTGGGGCTTTGTGATAGCATTTTTTATATGCTAGCTTTATGAATATGACTTCCTCCTCCAACTTTGAATCAACGTTAAACCTTATTAGCAAGCCAGACTATGACTTGACACTCTTATCACACACACGGTATGTTTCATATGGAGAGGAAGTTTGCTCAGTTAACTAGATTGCTGAATTCAATTCTTGATTTGGCCCAAAACAGTTAGAACTTTTGCATCTTATCAAAGTATGGTTAATGAAAATCCATTGTTTTTTTTTTTTTTTATCGAATTTAAGGAATTGTAGGCATCAGTATGGACAAATATTTTAGAGTAAATCTGATAATTAAGCTAGTTTATTCCCCCTTATTTTTCTCAACTTCTCAAAGACCTTGGATGTTGAGAAACGATGAAAAAAGAAAACTTATACAAGTGCCATCACTTGTTTGGGTAAATAAAAGAGATGGGACTCCTCTCTCCCGTACACGATCCGACAAGGTCAAGTCCTACCAATTGCAGGACTAGCGTGGAGGCCCTTTGTCCATGATGTGGTAATGGCCTATCCTTCCAGACAATAGCTGTTACTCAAACCGGACATTTCACAGTGGGTCGGGAGCCCCAATGGTCACACCCAAGGAGAGTTGCTACATTGGTTGTCCCCTCCCACCCTTTTTGCCGTTCAATAAATAAATAAAAGAGGTGGGAAATGTTAAGAAATATAGAAACATTTATTGGTCCTTTATTTACCCTCGCCATAAATAAAAGAGGTAGGAAATGTTAGTAAGAAATAAAGAAACCTTTATTGGTCCTTTATTAATTACCCTCGCCATTACTCACCAAAATGGATTTGGGTTTTTTTTTTTTTTTTTCTCTCTCTCACCATCCAAAGGGTCCCATACCGTTAAATATGCTGGAAAAATATGCCAGTTACTAATGCAAAACCATATTCCAGGTGGGTTACAAACTTGCGTATCTATTTGGAGAATACAGCCAATCAGCCATTACTAGTCGGGAAGTTTGAGCGTGCTAGGGGTACAGAAATAAGTGTACAGATTTTGCACAGATCTGTTTGGGGACCCACTTGTGGGTTTCACACGGCAAATCCAAACCGTTGATTCATCTCAGAATAATTTTTCATGGGGCCCCGCGAGAAATCATCTTGATCCAACGTGCTTAAGTTGTTGATCCAAAACTCACCCATTTCATTCAAAACGATTTTGAATGAAATGGGTGAGTTTTGGATCAACCACTTGCGCACGTCAGATCGAGGTGATTTCTTATGCTGCTCCACGAAAAATTATTTTGAGATGAATCAACGGTTCAGATTTTCTGTGTGAGACCCAAAAGTAGGTCCCCAAACAAATCTGGGCAAAATCTGTACACCAAGGGTCTGTACCCTTAGGTTTTCCGATTTATAAAATATCGGATATGTGGTCGATCTTTATATTCCAAGGTAGTAGCCATTTATGCTCATTTTTCAAAAATGTTAACTCGTGTGATGCATGTTTTGGATAGTCTAGCGAAGCAATCTAAAAAAATCCAGCGATTGTCCAGTGACAAGCACAAGTCGTGCCATGTCTAGCCTAGCCCAGTGCCATGCACTAGTCGAGTCATTTTTCTAGTGATTGCACGGTCACAAGAACCCGTTGGGTAATTTTTTCATTGATTTCCCGATAACAAGTACCCGTGGGAGAAAAAACACCCGACGGATGCTTTTGACGGTCACAAGCACCCGTCGAGTTATTTTCCAATGATTTCTCGGTAACAAGCACTCATCGGGTGTTTTTTTAAGTGATTGCACGGTGCCAAGCACCCGTCGAGTCATTTTTATAATGATTGCATGGTCAAACGCAATCTAAAAAAATCTAATGGAAGGATAAAGACGGGCACAGACTCGTGCGAAAGAGACACGCACAAAGATGCCCCGGGCAGAGCTAGTACAGGGCTATGTGCAAAGGTAACATCATTTTTCTAGTATTATCGCAAAGAGCTTTGATCCGTTAATTGTAATTACTTCATCAAAATTGGTTAGAATATATTTTCCTCATTTTTTTTTTGGAGAAAATTAAGTTAAAGAGGGAATAAAATTAAAAAAAAAAATCTTCGTTTGGAGTGAGAAGATTTTTTGGGTCGTGCTGTTCGATTCATATTGATCGTGTTGAACAGTTTGAACGACTTGGAACCTCCCTCTGGCATTTGGTCTTTGTTTATAGTAATATTTTGTCTTAAATGTGACAAATGTTTTGGAGACTATACAAAAGATAATGCTATTTTTTGCTCGATTTTACCACTCAAGCTGCTTCTACACATCCATTAGAGCAACCAAATAATAAAAGTTATCACAAAGAAAAGTACCTCCGCCTCGCAAGTAACTCTAGTGAACTTTCCTTTGAGACAGTAACATTTTTTATTTGCTAGCTTTTTATGACTTCCTCCTCCAACTTTAAACCTTATTAGAAAATAATATACAGTGGACGTAGGTGTGGGAAATACCCCCGTTTTATACAAAAATGAGAAGACTTGTGCAAAATAAGGAGACTGATAAAGGGAATCATGTCCCACAAAATTTTAACTCGATGCATTAACGATTCATTATGTTTAAGGTGGACCAGGTGGAATCACCCCACAAGTAGGGATGGCAACGGGTAGGATCGGAGTCGGATTTTTCCTCCCCCGTACCCGTCCCTTTCCTTTCGGAGGCGGACTCGGAGCGGGGGAAATTGGAGATGTGTCGGGTTCGGGGATAAATCGGGTCCCTATTTACCGTATAAATTTTTGATAACTTTGTTTTTTAGAATGTTTTGACAAGAAAACAAGATATTGATAAGTAATGATGGTTAAAAAAATATCACAAAGCAAACAAAGACACAATATAGTGATTTATTATAGGGTATTTTGCTCTTATAATACCCAAATAACGAAATATATATAGATATACAAATATAAAAATTAGTAATAACTATCGTTGGAGTCGGATCGGGTTAAAACTGATCGGGGTAAGCAAATACCATCCCCACCCCATTTGCTTATCGGATCGGGGATTACCCGATTGGATCGGGGCGGGGAGGTCGGAGGATGGGACGGAGCGGAGGTAATTGCCATCCCTACTCGCAAGCGTTCCAGTCACTCTTACAACAACATTTCAAAACGGTCACCACAGGGCAAAAGATTTCTGCAAACGGGCCGAGCATATTGTATTCCACAAGTTAAAAGCTCCAAAATTGTAGTATTTAAAGAAGTACTCCCTCCGTCCCAATTTGTTGCGCCCGTATTGGGAAATGAAAAATTTAAGGAAACATCATGATTGCATTGACTTTTTGATAATTTTACCATTTTACCCTTTGAACAGAGTACTCATCAAAAAAAAAAAAAAAAGTGGGCCCAAATCCCACTTGCCGGCAAAAATTTACTCCTCTGATGGAGTGAAGAAGTGTCGCCATTGCTCCAACACAAGGTTTTCTACTTTCCTTACAAATCAAAATTTTGAATTTTCAATTTGATGCAAATCCCCACGGAATGGAATCAAAGAAAAAGGTGGGTTATAATCTAGTAGTCAATTGTACTCTGGAGCAATATTTTTAAATGTAGATTAAATGAGGGGCAAAATGGTAAAATGGACATCCAAAAATGGAAAGTTTTGAAATAAGCAAAACATTTTGGGACATCTCAAAAAGGAATAAGAGCGCAACAAATTGGGACGGAGAGAGTAGTGTTTAAGGCGTTTTAGGTTGGCTCGTATTTACAGTACATACAAAAGTACATTTTTTAGGAAACTGAAACTTATATTCATAACCATACGTCCACACAGAACAGAGAACCCAACGGTCCGAACAACAACAAAAAGAAAACATAAAGGTAGTGTACAATAGGTTCTTGCTTACTCAATGATTTTAACTTGGAGAGACAAACAATAGTCAACAATTGATCGAGAATAGAAGATATGTACAGGGGTGAAAGAGAAGGCCAAGTATAAAAAAAGAGAAGGCAACATTCAGTCCACTCCTGATTGAGTATCCCTAGCGTGGGGTCTTGGAGAAATAGGTTCGTGAATACTCACAAGAACAATGCTTTTGATTCTAGCACTCAAGACCACTTTCTCTCTCTAGAATTCCCGTACCTTGGAATGAATCAATCTCTTGGAATTTGGTTATGAATGTTTCATACTTATAGGGATTTGTGACCAATCATTGAGCAGCAGACATTGTCCCTTATAATACGAAGACACGTGCTCTCTCCATGTACTAGGACCACGTGGGCAATGTATCCGGCCTCGCGACATGGTTGGTGAGCGTCATTCCATAGCGGTGATCCCTTTTTTTCTTAAGCCACCAAGCGACTAACATCTCCCCCAATCCTGTGATATATTAGCCATGGTCGTGACTGTTTGGGTCGGAATAAGTGAATTTCTCATAATATGGGGTCCTTTTGATAAGGGTACCTATACTTGGTTTATGCATTTTAATCTTTACTCTTCTGTGAGGGATGTCCCTTCGTGGTGTTAATTTATTCAGTAAGTTGATTTTGTTCTCAATCTGATGTGCCAATTGTAAACTTATTTCTCACATGGCAGGCCTAGATTGGTCGGTGAGCGCTTGACTTTAGTCAAATTAGTCCACGCGTTGACCTCCCCTACGGCCCTACAGATAGGTGTGAACCTCTATTCCAATCATCGAGTTCGATGATACGTTTCCTAGGAAAGATAGGTGTTTCTTGGATCTCGATGGAAAGAGTTCTTCTTCACGATGCTTCAGACATTTAAAGTCTCATTCTAGTATTGTTTGAGCGGGTGAGTTCTTGTTGGCTTAGTTGATTGATTTCGGCCTTGATAAGGCACAACGCTTCAGTAAAAGAACCTTTTTTCTTCCCCCACAATTTTCCTTCTGATGGCTCAAATCAGAACCCTCCGCTCTCGCCATTTCCACAAACTCCTAAACCCTCCAAACCCTTCACAACACATTTCAAACGAACCTCAATGACGTCTTCAATATTCCACGACCCATATTCGTTTCGTCAAAATTCGATGCCGAGTCAAGCATTTTAGAAAATGTGGAATTGAACATTAACAAGGAGCCTGATTGGGAGAGACTTTGTATCCCGACTAGGAAGGACTGGAAACAAGGAGAGATAACATGTTCTTTCAGGCCATAAAGGAATGAACACGTATGCGATGGGCTTTGAAGTAAGCCCAATTTGTCGAGACCTTCGAACAGATGCTGACTGGGTGGGTTCTCTTGCTGATCATCATTCTACCACTGGTTATTGCACCTTTATAGGTGGCAATCCTGTGACTTGGAAGAGTAAGAAACAGTTAGTTGTAGCACGTTCTAGTGCTGAAGCAGAGTATAGAGCAATGACTCATACCACTTGTGAGTTGACTTGCTTGCGTACACTTCTACAAGAGTTTGGGGTTCCAGTGCATGGTCCCACTCCTCTATATTGTGATAATCAGGCTGTTATCCATATTGCTAATAATCCAGTATTCCATGAGAGGACCAAGCACATTGAAGTTGATTGTCATTTCATTCGGTCAAAAGTGGAATCTAAAGAGATCAGCACGCCCTTTGTTCCTTCAAGCTCTCAACTTGCTGATATTTTCACGAAGGCTCTTCCCAAGACTTCCATTGATTCTATCTGTCACAAGCTTGGAGTATACGATGTATATGCTCCAGCTTGAGGGGGAGTGTTGGAAACAATTATCGTTTATGGTAACATGTGTATTGTATCAATTAGAAAGATTGTAATCAATTAGGAAGATTGTAAATAGTCCAATTAGGTAGGTAGAATAATTAAATTTTATTTACCTTCCTTATTTGCCTTTGTATTCAGTCTATAAATAATTCCTCCTCGTGAGAAGAATAACATATCGTTCGAATCTTTCGACGACACACATGTTCATGTATCCTCATTTATCATATTGTGATATCTTTTCTTATTTTTTAGAGTGTCTGTATAGTATGCGGAAGGAATTTAATGTGTCTTGTAAGTTGTAACGAAGGACCATAAGTGTGTAGTCAATCAAAGTGCAAAACATTAATATTTGGAAGGGTTTGCAGAGGAGTGATTTGGGGCCTAATGAAACTGGAAAATTTTTATTACTCTAAAGAATTCTTCCTCAACATGGAAAGACTTTGGCAGTCACATTATGAAGAAAGACTTTGGCAGTAACATTATAAAAGGGGAAGTTAATAGAAAAGAAGACGACCATGCATTAGAAGAAAAAGATGGAGTGTCGCGGCTTGGTCATGCATGACAAAACAAGGGTCACGGCTGCAGCAAAATTGAGCTTTGGGCTTTTATTAGTTTGGATCAGGACTGGCCTAGGCCCGTAAGGCCTGGGACACTCCAAAAACAACCAATATTAAAGGCACTCTCAGAAATTTTAGTGTTAGTACTTGAGCAGAAGTCTTTTTTAAGGTTAGCTCAAACAAAAAAATTTATGAGGCAGCCCAATAAAAAAAAAATTACATTTAGGGGCTGGCATGAAAGGAAGTGGAGTGGTGGTAGCTCTCTTAAAAACAACTTTAAAGATAATTACTCGAAAAACATAACCAAACCGCTTCTGAACTTTTTATTGCAAAACTTAAGTATTTTTACGAAAAGTTGACAAAAGAAGATGTAAGCATGCAAAGTAGTTGGTGCCTAGTTTGGTTGGAAGTTTGTTGTATTTGATGGCTACAAGGCATGATATAATGTTTGCTACAAGTATGTTGTCTTGGTATATGAATGATCTAACCCAAACTCATTTTGGAGCGGCTAAAAGAGTTTTGAGATATATTCAAGGTCCTCTTGATTATGGAATTTCATATGAGAAAAATGTGGATGCAAAGTTGATTGGATTTTACGATAGTGATTTGGTCGGGTGTGTGGATGATATGTGAAGAACTTCCGATTATGCATTTTCTCTTGGCTCGGGTGTATTTTCATGGGCATTTAAGAAGCAACAAATGGTGACACAATCTTCTGCCGATGCAAATATATTTATGTATCATTGGCGACTTCTCAAGCAATGGCTAAGGAAGATTTTGGAAGATGTTGGTGAGAAGCTATGAGAAGTTACCGCAATTTTGTGTGACAACAAGTCCGCGATTGTCATGACAAAGAATCCCGTCTACCATAGCCGAACGAAGCACATTGCTATCAAACATCACTTTTTTCGGGAGGCCGTGGAAGATGATGAGATTCAACTCAAGTATTGCAAGTCAGAAGATCAAGTAGCGGCCATTTTCAATTTTCACTAAAGCACTCCCAAATGGCAAGTTTCAATATTCTGAGAAATGTTGGGTGTCATGCACACAACAAAGCGTTAAGGAGAGTGTTAAAATTAGTACTTTGTTGTGTTATTTTGTGTTTGGGCTAAAATTATAATGGTTGTAACTTGTAAGTGGGCAATAAAGTGTTTTGTTTTGTATTGGGTCAATGTTGTTTTTTGTGAGGCCCAAAAATAGAAAGCTCTAGAATTAAGCCCAGGGTCCAATTGGGTGTTTGTGTAAAAGCTTGTAAGAGACTAGATGAAGTCAATGAATGAAAAAAAATCAAGTTCAGAGAGCTTTCCCATTCCCCCGTTTCAACTAGTTCCACCGACTCACTGTCGGCATTCAGTTTGCCACCTTTGATTCCTAATTTCTTGCACTAACAAATTAAAGTTAAGGCTAATTTCAGCCAAAACAATGTTGGACTCTTTTGGAGATTCTAATTTTTTAAGGGAACAAACATTAAATGTATGTTCCCCTTGTAAATGACTTTTGATTTCCACTATTAATTAAAATCCCATTAACAAAATTATTTTGAATTCTTTATGAAGGATAAAATTTGGAAATCCACAATTTTTTAGTTGACTTTTCAAAAAGACTAATATTTTCAGGCATCCTAAATGGAATAGAAGACTAACATTTGTGAGATGGAGGGATCAAATGCCTTCTTGAATTGTTACCTTAAGGCCCTGTTTGGCGACCGGAGATGATTTTAGTTGAATTTGTAATGAGGGTGGATTTGATGATGGATTTGTAATGAGAGTGGATTTGTAATGAGGGTGAACCCATCTCCTAAGAAGAGTGGATTTGCATATGAGGTGTTTGGATGATTCTTTGAGAAGGGGGATTTGTATGGTGGATAAAATAGGATTAGAGGGAAAATGACTGAATTGTCCCCATTCTATTATTTTAATAAACAAAATAAATCAATTTCATTATAATTAGAATAAGTACATAATAAGTATAATTAATACACAATAAATACATAAAAATATTTAAACTATATATTAGAACTTAAAAAAATATTACTGAGTAAAATTTTTTAAAAATTAATCAGGAAGTAGCCCAAACAGACATGAAGAAATTAATTAGGAATAAAAAATCAAAAAAAAAAAAACAATAGAGGAGAAATATGGGCCCAAATTGGTGGGCCGGATGCAAAGTCGGAAGGATGGGCGGCTGACCGGCCGGTTGACCAGGTGACAGTCCGGCCAATTTATCTTCAGCCGGAAAACTCAATTTTTTTTCGGGGAAAATTCCATTTTTCATCGGAGAACTCTATTTTCTTTGGGAAAACTCCATTTTTTCCGATTCCAAGCTCCATTAATTTTTACAATTTCGGCGACAAGCTTTCTCTTCTTTCTTCTCGATTGAAACCCAGAACCACGTACTCGTACAAAACCCTCCAAATCACCCGGATTTGGAGGGGTAAAATAGGTACGAAAAACCACAAATCCACCATTGTTAGCTAACGATAGGGTCAGGGCTGTCGTTGGCAAATCCGGGCCGAATTTGCACTCCAAACAGTGAAAATAGTCGGGGTGAAGTTGGACACGAAAATAGTGTACCAAACACCAACTGGTGGTGGGCCCTGGATTACAAATCCTGGGCGCAAATCCGGGTGCTAACGACGTTGCCAAATAGGGCCTAAAGAATCAGCATATATGATTCCTCCACCTGCCTGTAAGGGGGAGGAAGGCAAAGTTTGCAAACTCAGCAAAGCCATCTATGGTCACACCGACCATCATGGCTGAGGCTGACGAGGAATTCTGTCGTATTTAGCAGAACATGCTTGGATTCTCATTGGGAGCAGTAAAGTTCCAAATCCAATACTGTTTTAAAACTCAGTCTCATGCATATACCTAATTTTGTCCGCGGACAATATGATCGTTGACCTCCATTTGTGGCTGACGAGGAATTCCGTCGTATTTTGCAGAACATGTGCGAGGATTCTCATTAGAGAGCAGATAAGTTGAGTACCATTTTAAAACACCTAATTTGGTCTACCGACAAGATCCTTGACCTCCATTCATTGAATTAAAATAAAGCCGGACACAGCATATCAACCACACCATATTCAAATGCTTGGGGTATCCAGCAAGTTGTAGCATTTATGATTCTAACCTTTGCAAGAATCCCACTGGAACGCAAATTGCAGCCTTCCCTTTATGGTCTAACCTGTCCAAGACTCCCACTGGGGTACTGCACTAAACAAGCCGAATCGAGTTGAGCTTTAAAATATTTAGGTTTGTTCATAAAGTTTTTAAACGAACTCGAGCCGAGCTCAAACTCAATAAAAAGTTGACGAGCCGAGCTTACCGAAGTTTGAATCGAATCCGAATTTGTTTATGAGCATTAACGAGTAAAAAATATTAGATATTCATGCTCTCATACAAGTCTAGAATTTCAAATAATTTTTTTATTTTGTACATAAATAAGTCCATAATTTATAAAATTATAAAAAATATTGCAATTTAAGTTTATAATAATTTTATAAGTTTATACATATACAAGTTACAAAATTTTCATTATGCATATGTGAAAGTTTATACATATTCAAGGTAATATATGAAATTCTTGTGAGATATACATATATATTCCAAGTTTATGTTTGGCTCATTTATTAAAGAGCCTAAAATTTAGGTTGAAGTTCAGTTTGTTTAGAATTCAAATTGAACTCGAACAAACCTTTACCCAGTCGAGCCTCGAATAGTTCACAAATGGCTCAATTAATTTACAACCTTAATTGCACGGGGCGTGCAAACAAACTATATATTGACAGATTGTTCCTTCAACCCTAAGCTTTCATGCATCCACACTAAATCTCGGGTAATGGAGAAGTATTCTTTCCGTATTTAACTTTTCAGTCCCCTCATATGGCTCTATAAATAGTACCAATTACAGTTGGAGGAGTCAGGCATCCTCTCTCTCTCTCTCTCTCTCTCTCTCTCTCTCTCTCTCACAAATGGCTCATCCTAAGTTGTTTTTGGCTAGTATTTTACTTGTTTTGTGTCTGTTCCACTGTATTCACTCTAGTGAAGGAAGGAATTTGAAGCCACTAAGAAAAAATGAATTTTCAAAACTCACAACTCGTCGTGTAATATTCAAAAAAGAAACAAAAGTGGAGGTTGTTGAAAAAAATAGCAACTTCAATGGTGAGCCCACAAATAGAACGTCAAATGTGAATGAAAATGTACCTATGGCTCCACCCCACAAATGTCGCAATTGCGACTGACGCGACAAAACAGAATGGCAAAGAGACTCAGGTGACCACCACCTTGTCATGTGGACGACTTTAGGCCAACCGCCCAAGGCCACAACCCCGGCGTAGGCCATTCCCTTCAAAATTAGGGTTTGGTACAAGCTACAAGTAAGTAAGTGTCAGGCTGCAGTGTGCTTAGCAGTATGCATGTATAGCTTTCTTTGTGTTTTGTATCATCAAGTATTGGCAAATGTAAATTGGATTTCAAATTGTAATGTATTTAAATTTCGCCTTAATATGCATTTTATGGGTGCAATATTGTATTAGTGTGTTTTATTTTCCATCTTACTATCTTAATGGTGGCATATGCTTACATAACACACGAAATGATAGATAAGCCAAGAGCTACTTCTTAAGCGCGATATAGCATAGGATTGCATGGAAATGTGTGGTTATATCAAAGTTCTTTTACAAGTACGGAAATAAAGTTTAAACAAATAGAGAAAATAAGAACTTGGGATTGGAAGGCAAAAACAAGCATTAGGTGCGAATATCAAGCATCTGGTAGAAAAAAAAAAAGAAAAAAAAATGCACCTGCCGGAGCCGTACCAGCAGAAATACTCGCCTCGTATCAATGCCGTACTCGATATTGAGATGTACCGGGATGTACTCAAGTGTATTTTTGGGGCAGCAAATACGTAACGGTACCGTACTCATACCCATACTTGAACCAAAATGATTTCGGAGTATCTGTGCTTCATAGGTTTAAACATAACAAGTCATTGAAACTCTATCTGGTTTTCGCACTCAAGTCTATTTCCATCTTTATTCTCACAAAAAACATACCTAAAAAGGGACTATACAAGTCCGTAGCATCTACAACCACCACAATCATCACCAGAAATAACTACATATATTTTTCATAGAAACCCATCTTGATAGGAGCAACTTTTTGTACGAATTTTTTTCATCAATTAATTACTCTTATGTTGCTTAACCACAATATCAGCTGCTGCATGCGCTAAGTGGCTATAACCTGTTGTGGTCATGATTTTAAATATCGGTTTTGCAAAACGGTAACAGTTTTAGTGTAATGGTTTCGATAGCATCGAACGTTACATAATGGAAATCAGGTGTACTGATCGTGAATTTGCTAAAATCATTAGCAACACCTATATACTCAATGGTACACATTAATTTTATCTCATGAACTTATTTTGTCACACTTTAGCCAGTATTTTGATAACCAATAACGCGTTTTATTTTTACAGTTTATAAAAATTAAAATCTAGATTAAATCTTTAAGATTACTATATCTAACCAAAAAAGATTAACACCTACTGCCTATTGTCCACCCACTCCCTCAATTAATTTGCACACTGCCACGTAGCCATGCCAAAACACGTGAGTTGTCCTTTTCCAGATGAACTTTTTTTTATTTCTCTCTCACTTTTTAATTGGCCTTTTCATCTTCTTCAAAAGAGAGAAAAGAAAAGTGAAGGGAAGAGCTCCCCCCTAGACCCATTATCAGATCTTGATGGAGACAACATTGAAGGCAAAAATAAATTTTTTTAGTACACATCTTTAATTCTCTCTCAACTCTCTCGTTCGAATCGTTTGTGGAACCCACAAGTGGATACCCGAGTCCATCTGTAGCATATATGTACACTCTCATCTGTACGAATAGTTGTTGTAGATAGAGCCCTCCACGGACCTACATGTCCCCTAGAAAGCTCTTGGCGCATGTGCAAAGATCTATCTAAGTCTTTATTACACACTAGACCCTTCTAGATATTTTGGACATTCGAGATATTTAATTCAAGTTCTACATAATTTTAGAAGAAGATTACAAAGTAATTTTTTTTAGAAGAGCCAAATATTCCGACTCTTATAAGAAGTATCATTTTTCTTCTCTGAACCCACAATCACAAAAACTAGCATTTGAGTACTTGATAAAAGTACTCCAATTTGTACACCACAACCATGTCATATTGCGTATGTAAATAATGAGTAACAAAGCAATATTTGCCAGCCTTGAAAGTCCTATGAACTGAATTGGAAAACCTTATAAAATGTTAAAAACATGCCATTGAATCCATAACTGAATTGGTGGGTTGTGAAATGGGTCTCTCCCAAAACAGTGGTTAGACTATTCCTGTGGTGGAAAGATTGGAAGATGAAAAAGCAAAAGGATGTTTCATCCGTCCATTGGGTGAACAATAAAAATACTCTATTACCGGTAATAGTGTGTTCTATTACAGGTACAATTCACATGTAAAAAGGCACTATTGCCGATAATAGAATGTCTTAATGTCCGCCCATTGGGTGGACAGTAGATTTTGCCAAAGCAAAAAAGAATGATTTGGGAAGCAATCCCTTTGGCAGTCCTATGGACTGTCTAGAATGTCAGAAACAAATTCATATTTGAGAATGAAGCTCTGGACTGGAATAAGACCTCTGATAAAATATTATCCAGAGTTGCATTTTAGGTTAAATCAAAAGATGGGGGACCAACTTCTCATTGGATGACTTCCTCTTCAGGATCGATAAACAACTTATCTAATTGTAACCTGTGATTTATTTTTTTTGTTTCTTTTCCATGGCTAGCTTGTCCGTTTGTTTTTTTTTGGTTGGTGCCTAGCTAGCCTATTTTTCTTTCTAGGGTCTGAGGTTGGCATCGATTGCTGTGATGCTCTTTTGCTCCTTTTCCCGTTTAATCTTTGTTTCTTCTGAGATTGATAAAATTCTTTGCTGTTACAAAAAAAAAAAAAAAAATACATCCATAACTTCTTTCTGGACTTTTAGCACAAAATAACTGCTTTCTTCTTTTGTTAGTAATAACTCCAAAAATTTCTAGACTATCAATTATCATAAGAAGAAGTATCCACACGCAATTTCCTTTGCAAGTATGCAGTTATTAAAATTGGTAGTTGGTAATGAACAATTACTGAACCAACTTGTGGTGACAAAGCGAACATAACCCCTATGATTTTTCCTAAAGAAAAGGAGGTCTTGGGTTTAACTTTTCTCGACATTTTGGGACCACTTACACAAGATCTAATGGTTCTCATGGGGTATTTGGCTTAGCGCGGTTTATGACTATGTGTGTGGCGGGGTATACATAGACCCAAAGATTAGTTGAGGTGCGCGCAAGCTGACAAAAAAAAAAAAAAAAACAAATTCGACTCATTGTTGCAAAAGGCAGTGGTGTATGTGGAAAAGGTACTTAAATGATAAACAACAGAATCACTGTAAAACTAACTTGAAACATAAACCAAACTAAAGAAAGCACCCATAGAAACAACAACTAAAGACAGATGTATCTCACTTGGATTTGTCGACCAAGAGGGTCCGAAGAGCACATGAGCCACCGCATAAGAAACTAGTGAAATGTGGCTATAGTACTCTGGTCAAATTGTTGGAAAAATGTGGCTTCTGTAACCATATTTTTGATGAGTGAATTGGAAATCGTATCCAAAATAAACAAATTTAATCGGTTAATTTTTTGACTCACATCGGAAAATAAATAGATTCCAAGGCTTATTGTTTGTGGAAATTAATTACTACTTTTTAATTAGTAATTATTTTTATTCTAAAAGTCTTTTGGTATATGAATCTGTTATTGGTTGAAAAAGGGGTTGCATTCTTTCAAAGAGTTTTCAATTGCTACGTGGAGTTAACACTAGTACCTCTGCTCATATTCTTTAACAATTTTTCGTTGGAGAAAAAATTCAATACTCAATTTTGGTTCGACAGATTGTAGACTATAGTGCTGCTTCTACAAGATGAGATCATTGAATCCTGGGAGACGGATCCTGTTAAACACGTAGCACCGTAGCGAGAGCAAAATTTGTCATAAGAAAATTGTGTCAAGCATAAGCCTCGATCAATTTCTTCCTAACTTTTTTGCTTCGAGTTTCAGATGCTTTCTTCCAGTTTTATTAATTTTACTAGCATGGATTCTTCAACCTGTAAGTTTGTCATAAGAAAATTGTGTCAAGCATAAGCCTCAATCAATTTCTTCCTAACGTTTTTGCTTCGAGTTTCAGATGCTTTCTTCCAGTTTTATTAATTTTACTAGCGTGGATTCTTCCACCTGTAAGTTTTAGATTCGTTCTTCAGGAATAATTGATTGAAAAAAAATCGCCTTTGCCCACATTTCAAAGAACTAGGTACAGGGCGACGTGCATTGCACGATTAATATGCCCGTTGTTTTTGGAGCATTTTTGTTAGGATATTTTTGAAGCATGTATAATAACTATTTAGGGAGAGTCGTACAACTACATAATATTAACATGTATGATCTTGAATTCCATCCAATTTATTAGTGTGGAAATGATGATAAAAATTCTTTCCTGATTAGTCATTACACCCAAATAGTTGAGGGGTAAAATTGACCCAAATTGACCCAAATAGTTGAGGGGTAAAATTGACCCAAATTGGCCAAATGACCAAACAACTTGAAATTGGAACCCTCCCTTATATAAGCCCTTCGGGTGAGGGGTACGATGCTACGTGCGTTGCACGAGTTTTATGCCCGTTTTGTGTTGGTTTGGTTGTAATATGGTATTCGAGTTTGTATTGATAATTTGAAGTAGTTTATTTGCTTGTAGTATTTTATATTGTTTTGTTAGCATTACCCTTGGCATCATTCAAACAGAACACATTCTATACATAACTTCGTTTTCCAGTCCATCTTCTACAACCAAAACCTTTAACGTTATTTGACATACAATAAATTCAATATGCCATTGCATCTTATTAATTAACCAAAGATATACGACTTTGCACTATAGCTAACTCACCACGTCATTTTCGAATTTAAACAAATTTTATCCTCTACTTTTAAAGTGGATTTTTCAGCATCCCAACTAATAGCAAAAGGGAGTCTACAGGGTTTCAAATTATATTCTTTCAAACAGAATATAATCAAAATAATTTTTAGTCCCAGTACCAAAAATTCTTGGTGAACTATATTGTGCACATTTTCGCTGAAGGAATGTTTCTTCATTCATAGTTAATAAAATCTGTAAACTAAGATATGCAGTATATTCGCACGAACCAAGGCCCATTTTTGTATTGTTTTAATTGGGCAGAAGAAAAGGAGGTAAAGAAGAAAAGAATAAGAAAATGGAAAAGGTGATCAAGTGGCGCAGAGAGAGTCATAGGGTGACTCGTAATTTTGCCCAAATTGGAGGGCAATTGACCAAACAACTCCAATTTGAAAGCCTTGCTTATATAAGTCCCTTCGGGTCTGGATAAAGCAGCATTTCAACGGACAGAGGGGGGTGCTGTGCAGCTTTGTGCTGCACAGCGTGCTGTACGGCTCCCAGCGCGGCTGCGCCGGTGTCCGTTCAATGATCGGAAACGTCCATTGCATAGAACTCATCAAATACTACAATTATGCCAAAAATCAAATCTATCGGATATCGTTAAGTGTGTCATCGAAAAAAAAATAACTTGAAAAAAATAGGTTTTATAGTTTTTATCTAAAGTTTCAAGTCATATGTGTTCTAATTTTTTTCAAGTTTTATGTGTTCCGATCACACATTTAGTGATATCCGAACAAGTTAATTTTTGGTACACTTGTAGCACTCGACGAGCTCTACGCGATGGACATCTCCAATCATCGAACCGACACCGGCGCAGCTGCACCGAGTGCCACTCTGCACAGCACAAGGCTGTGCAGCACCACCCGCTATACCATTTCAACATATTGGAAGGTCAGAATGCAATCATAGTACCAAGATTCGATTAGACTATAAAATTAATTGTCATAACAGAAAAGTGGGGAAAGTGAAAAGAAAGCAAAGAAGAATAGCCACAGGGCAGAGACGTGCACTTTAGAAATACTCCATTGTTTTCGTTATGGTGGTCAAATCGGTTGTGACGGTGATTTGATGTGGTAACGTAGTGAACCTAAAAGGTTTAAAAATTGAGAAGATTCCCAATATTTTTGGATTGAGGATATTCTTACGAGAAAGAGATTAATACATAGAAAAGAAAACATGAAAAATCATCTTACCAATGAGATCTACTTGATACACTGTTTGAATATTGTACAGGACGGATCTCATTTGTTAGATGACTTTTCACGTTCATTTTCACGTTTTCTTTTCATGTATTATATCAGGGCTCTATTCTCCTGTGTTTTTGGCAGTAGGTTGTCAGGAGGTGAATTCAATAAACTTTGCAATCGGTAAATCGAGAGGTACCGACGGCGTACTGACGGCGCCGGGGTCTCCGTTGTGGGTCCCAAACGGTCGATCCGAGCCGTCTATTCACTCCAAAATTGAATTCGGAGGGGGGCCACGCGGGAATCACCTCAACCGGATGCTCCTAAGTGCTTGATCAAAAATCACCCCATTTCGTTCAATTTCCTCCCTCAGATTAACTTTGGAAAACCAAATCTAATCAGACGATTGTGTTTTAATGGTTCAATTACCTCAATTAAGAGGATTTTTCCTTCAAAGTGAAGAAATACAAACCAATTCAATAAGGAAATCAAAGAACAATAAAGAAACAGAATACTTTGATTAGCAAATCAAAAGTAAACTTACTTCGAAATCATCTTCAATTTCAAATAGAAAGATAACAAGTACTTCGAACACTTGATTGTTATAAGAACAACTAACATTTACTTCCTAAACTATTTCCTAATCTACTTCCTAAATTACTTCGAACTGAGTTAAATTCCTAAAACTACAATTCTACTTGCCAATGAACAAACCAAACATCATTTTTTTTATTGCTGTTTGCTGAAGATTTGTCCGGGAGCCTTTTCACTATTTAACTTCTTCTATTTATAAGTCTTGCTTGTAGTTTGAACTTCCCGCTCAAAGTATTTGAACTTGGCTTGCTTCGAACTCCATCATTGTAATTCAAATGAGCAGTTTCTTCCTTCTACAATCCTCTAACTTCGATTTGTCTTGATCTTCCTCCAGAAGTTTGAATTTTGAACCTTCACGGTTCTTAAAACGAATCATATGATTAATTTAAGGAATAACCGTCTTGCACGTCTTGTTCCACGTGTCTTAACCGTCAACTGTATCGTTTTATATGTTTACACGTGTAACTCATGCATTTAGCAGTTAAAAGTATGGCTTCGAAGCCAAATTTTTTTTCTTATTCTCTGACTTATAACTGCCAATAATTGCCTTTCAAATCAGATATCAATCCATTTATAACCTATTAAACCAGTGCTTTTTAATTTCCATTAAGCCACCAATGTTTGACATTCTTAATTACGTGTCAATTAATTATTGGATGTGTTAATTTTATTATTTTATATGTAAAACGGCATACAAACAAGAACAGCCACTCAGCCGCCCAATTACATTTTCTATTATGGCTGTAGCTGTGAGTTCATTTGCATCTCAACTCAAGAGATATACATTAGTATTATTCTAATAAGTCTACCTCTCTCCCTCCTCAACTCAAGAGATATTCATTTGCATCTCAAATAGTACCGACGGCGCCGGGGACCCCGTTGTGGGTCCCAAACGGTCGATCTGAGTAGTCCATTCACTCCATATTTGAATTCCGAGGGGGGCCACGCGGGAATCACCTCAATCGGACGCTCCTAAGTGCTCGATCCAAAATCACCCCATTTCGTTCAAAATGGCGAGAGAGAGAGAGAGAGTAATGATGACGCGCGCGACAGTGGAGAGAGAAATAATTTTTTGATACCCGTGAAAGGGCTTGAAAGGACAGAGATTGACACGCGATGAGTTGGAATGGGAGGAGCCACAAAAGTAGGCCAGCCAGTCACAACCCCATTTAGGTAAAGTAGTATCTATTTAAAAATCATAAAACAATTCTCAAAGGCTGGTGGGGCTTCAGGGAGTAATCTTGAGGTGCATGGCTCAGGGACACCTTGCATTCCAAAAAAAGAAAGAAAAGAAAGTAAAACATAAAACAAGTTGCTTTAGTTAATTAACAACCATGACCGATGGTTTAATCCTTTTGAGAAGTTTTACTATCGAACTTGCAAAGGAGTAGGGACAGAGCATGATTTTACTTTTGTGGTAGCGAAAATATATACTTAACTGGAGGATGATAGTTTTTAAAAAATCTAGTTGTGACAAGTCTATATAATTTCGGGATGAATTTTCTTTCTTCTATATAATAATTGTATTTTTTGAAAACCTTGTGGTGGTAGCTACCACTACTTGTCCCCTAGCTCCATCTTTTAAAGGATCCAAGTGATCTGTGTAAACACAATTAAAAAAGAAGATTGAAAATGCTTAAGCTGTAGAGGATTCTGGGGGGTGCTGCACAGCCAAGTGTTGTGCAACGACATGGGGCGGCAGCGCCGGCCACGTTCCGGCGATCCGAGACGTTCACCGGATAGCCCTCGTCGAGTACTATAAGTGTACCAAAAATCAACTTGATCGGATATCGTTAAGTACCTAATCGAAACACAAATAGATTGAAAAAAATGGGTTTATTGATTTGGATCCAGTGTTTATGTACATTTGTGTTCCATTTCATTTCAATCTATTTGTGTCCCGATTAGGCACTTAACGATATCCGGCCAAGTTGATTTTTTACACACTTATAGTACTCAACGAGAGGTATCCGGTGAATGTCTCGGATCGCTGGAAAGTAGCCGGTAAGGCCGGGCCGTGCGTGCACAACCAAGTGCTTCCAGCTGTAGAACTTGACAAGCAGATTATCTCTAGAAGAAATTAAATGGGACATCAGCAACCAAATCATAAATAAAAAGGAATATGTAGTTCAACAACTTGAATAGCCTCATCTAATTTACAGTGGAGGAATATTATACCTCATTGTTGCCCTAACCAAATGCTGTAATTGTTGCCTTCCAAAATGCCTCCTAAGGGATTCCTTATTTAAAATTTGGTGTGGACCTAGTCTTTTTGCAATTTTCCGGATCAAATTTTGACGATCCGAATTGCTCAATGTTTTAAAAATGCGTTTTTAAGGGCCCACGTGAAGATTCGTAAAAAAAAAACCCGTAAGGGCTTGATCCAAACAGTTTTCGATAAAACTGTACATATACACAGTTTTATCGAAAACTGTTTGGATCAAGCCCTTCCGGGTATTTTTTTTTTGACGAATCCCCACGTAGGCTCTTAAAAACGCATTTTAAAAACATTGAGCGGTTCGGATCGTCAAAATTTGGCTCAAAAAGAAGAGGTCCGCACCAAATTTTAATAAGGGATCCCTTAGGTGATCGTTAATGTTCAGCTTTAAGTTGTTAATCCATGAACAGATGGTACTTGGATTTGTATCTTAACACATGCACGTCATGAACTGACTATCCAGGTACAAGCTAAGTTGTCTAGATTACTTACTTAAATAATACCACTACCAAAGTCAAGAATTTCTAATTACATCTATGTAGCCACATTAGCTGAGGGTCCCATGCGGATTATAATTAATCCGAAGAAATATATTAACCTTCTTCCCAAAATTCTTGTCCAAATCAAATTCACTATCAACGTTGACAAAAACACCTTCGTGAGCAGCTAGCCAGATCCTCTAACAGCTTTCCCTTGTCTCATTGTTCTTTTTCTTCCATCTTCTCTTCTAATTTTCTGAATGATTGTCGTAAGACTTAGAGAACATAATGATATATTTATGGGGGCTAGAGCATGGACATGATGAGAAATAAATTTGGGCTCTTTGTGTAAATAAAAAAACCTAATCTTATTCGGATTCTATTCTTATTTCACAAATTATAATTCACACCACTAAAGAATTATACATATACTCCCGTATTTATCTCAATTATAGTTCGAGCTCCACGTTATTAAATACTTATTAATCTCCCCAAATTAAGATTACATATACTTGTTGATTCCATTAAATTACTGACACCTATAACCTTAAAGTTTTTTATCTTGAAAGTACCCCTCACTACATCCGACAGACCTTGTTTTCGATTGGTCGACCACAGGAGCTTCGTACCTTCAGCCATCTTGAAGGGAAGTTTATTAGCAGTTACATTCAATGGTTACATGTTTTTATGTTTTATTCTGCTAAGAATATCACAGTTGATGCAATGATTCAGCGACGTAGCCAATAATTGGTGGGAGTGGGGGCAACAATTACACACACATTATTGCGTTACTTTTAGTTTGTTTTGAGGAACTAAAATTACTTTTAGTTCGTTTTCATCTCTTTTACAGAGATTATTTGCGTAAAATTTGATTCTTTGCAGTACTTTCTTCATGACTATTTGAAAAAAGGATTGGGATCCTCTCTAGGCCCCTTGTGGAACTAGATATGCCCAGTCCGCTGAAAGATAGAAATCTATATTGACTCTGTTTGGGCGTACTCTGTCTTATACCAAAGCTCATATTTCTCGTCCGATCTCAAATTCAAGCTTATTAGTTTCTGACTTTTCGCCGTTTGCTTTCCAAATCCTGCCCCTGCTAGCTAACATAGTCTATTTATTGCTATCGGACGAGCTTTGAGTACCAGGCTTTGTTTACAAAATAGAACCCACAAATAAACCACAAAGAATGAACTTTATTGTATTGTGCTTGCTTGTATCAGTTGATTCACTGCTTCCTTTCCTTCCTGCTAAGGGTTCAGTGTGACGTAGAGTCGTAGCCTTCTACTTTATCCCACAAACAGATCCCCATTCTTTATAGTAATGTCAGCTCCCTTCGTTGGAATCCACATCCATCCAAATAGAGCATAGGGAAATTGGAAATGCACCGTTTTTAATTGCATGTGTATTTCTTTTTTCAAGTTAAATTGGACTACGGAAGTTTCATTTTGGTCACTGCATTCCTACTATACACAATGAAAAACATATCTTTAGGAGAGTTTCGATGTGGCCCCTCCATCTAAATATGTTAACGAACTTCGACAGAAATGGATAATGAGAATGCATATCATTTAGCGAAGTTCTATGAGATCCTATTTATACAGCACAAAATGTGTACTGAAAAAATCACGGAGTGCTCTGGGAGGCCCAGAAAGTAACCTGCAATTGATTAAATCTATAAGAAGAGGAGGTTTTGAGATATGTCTAACGATTCCAGGTCTGTCAGATTTGCCAAGGATGATGGGATGACGCCAGTGAGGTTGTTTCTAGAAATGTTTAGCGCTTGAAGTCCTTTGAGACTTCCAAGGGATTCTGGAATTTTGCCGCTGAATTTGTTGCTTGAAAGATCAATAACTACAAATACACTTTGGATCCCTGAATAGAATAGATTTTTCCCTTTGTTAGATATTCTTAGTGAATAGATAAAATCCCACTCGTACACAACGTTTCCAAACATTGAAAAATATGGTTTTGACACACGCATATATGTTGAATTTCCTTTTGTGGTCACTATCATTTCATTCTAGTCGTGGAAGTACACTGATGGCAATGTACCTGAGAAATCGTTGTGAGAGAGGTCAATGATCCGTAGCTTGGAAAACTTCTGATTGGTTTTAGGATTCTCAATGGCACCATGGAATCTGTTAGATCGGAGAATAAGAACTTGTAACTTAGAGAGAGTTCCCAACCAACAGGGAAAAGTATTCTTGATTTGATTATCTCCCAGAACAAGAATTTCAAGCATTGTACAATTAGCCAATGAACTTGGTACCTCCCCATGCAATTGATTTTGACTCAAGTCAATCATCTTGATCTCCCTCATGAACATCTGGGGAATAGTACCGTGAAAATTGTTACGACTTAGATTGAGCAGCAACAAAGAATCACTGCTAGAACTGGCCAAGCATTGAGTAATGGCCTCGCTTAATTTATTATTAGACAAGTCAAGTGCAACAAGGAGCTTATTTTGGCAGAATGATGGTGGAATTTCTCCCGTTAGCAAATTCCCAGCCACAAAATAAACAAAGATAGATGGTGGTGGAAGTGGGAGTGGTCCTTGCAGCCTGTTAAAGCTGAAATCTACTAATCGTAGTGATATCCATGGAATGGCATCTGGATGTTCCTCAAATCCTGTAAGAAATTTTCCATGAATATGGATTTCTCTCATTGTTTCTTTAGTTGTGTTCCACAACCAAGTTGGTATTTGGCCATGAATACTGTTATCAACCAAATAAAGGAATTGTAATTTATCCTGGAACCTCAAGAAATTAGGGAACTCCTTCAAGTTGCATGACCCCAATCCCATACCAATGAATTTTGGACTAGTGGCATTGGTACTGTTTGTTTCGACTACTGTAAATTTGTTTTTGCCCAACCGCAATACAACAAGGTTTGGGAGATTTTGAAATATGTCTAGCTCGACTTTACCACTCAAGTTGTTATCAAGATATTCAAGATGCTTAAGTTGAGAGATTGAGCTTGGAAATATGCCAGAGAGTTGGTTATGTGGAAGTTCTAGATCGGTACATCGGGTGAGATTTAGAAGCCAAGATGGGATTTCACCGAGTAACTCAGTATTGCTGAGAACCAACACAGATAGCTAGGTCAGGTTAGCAAGAGATTGTGGCAATACATCACTTAATTTCATATTGTAAAGGTATAAGCTAGTGAGTTTTGATAGCTTTCCAAGTAGGAGAGGGAGGGTTCTTGCATTAAGAGTATGACCACTGAGTCCTAAGCGAGTTAGTTTCGATAGGTTCACTATTGATGATGGAATTTGTCCTCCAAAATTGTTTCCAGTAACGTCCAGCTATGTGAGCTGGGTCAGATTGCCAACCGAGGGTGGAAGCATCCCATAAAAATTGAAGTCTTGTAAATCTAACGTGTTTAAGGAATCAAGATTCCCAATTGAAGTTGGCACCAATCCAAAAAAACTTGTCTTCCCAATACTCAATTCCTCAAGTGGACTACTGAGTAAAAACTCAGGAAGAAAACCAAATAGGTTTTCATTATATGTAATGCCTAACTTCCGTAGGTTTGGTAGTTGGAAAATGCCCAATGGGAATTTACCATATAGCAAACAATTCCAAAGAAAAAGACTTGTGAGACAGGTCACATTTGATAAAGCATCTGGATCTGCAGAAGATACGTACACCCCACTGAGGTCAAGTACTTTGAGGTCTGTTAGGTTTTGAACTAGGTCTCTTAGACTGGGTTTTTCAAGTTTCAAAAGATTTTCACGAGAAATTGCGTCTACATAGCTTGACAGATCAAGGAAAGTCAATTTGGAAAGAGAGGAGATCTTTGAAGGGATCTGATTAGAAAAAAAAGAACTGTGGAGGTCGAGACTTCTTAGTCTCGAAAGATTTCCAATTCTGGTCGGGAGTTGGGAATAATTGAAGTGATTGTTAGCAAGGTTCAGCTTCCGAAGGGTACAATGTACTCCTTACAAAGCAAAGGGCGGTAGCCTTTGTCTTTCACTGAGTGAAATGCTGAAATGTGATAGCATGTGGGCCATCATTACATCTGTTGGGTGAAGTGCTGTCCTTTTGTGATAGCTTGTTTTGGTACAAAATGTAGTAGCTACAGCCTGGGCTACTGTGCGGAGATAAAGGGCTGTCCTTTTAAGGATGGTTTGCTGGTAACAATTAATGGGGGAGTGGGCTACTGATAGTCATATTACGAAACATCAAAAGGAAGCATGGCCTACTTGGGCCCTCTAAACCATTTGACTCTTGTCTCATGGGCTGTTGGAAGCCACAGTTTAATAGATTTATTTCATGTGGAATCACAATATCAACCATCCGATTTACATAATTATGAATTTTGTCCATTTATCCCTACATTAGCGGGTTGTGCTAGGACCTCCTAATTGCCCACCCTAGAGGGTTGTGCCAGGGAGCACGCATTTTTTTTTTCTTTTTTTTCTTTATTTTCGTTTTGTCCTCCCTGAGGTATGCCCCTTGTAGGCTGTACATTCGCTTAACCCCTTTTAATTTAAAGCTGAATTACCCAACAAAAAAAAGGTTCAGCTTCCGAAGGTGAACTAGGCTGAAGAGGCCGCCGTTGGAGTTGATAGAACCATAGAGGAAGCTGCTACTGAGGTCGAGACCAATCACACGACCGGTGTCATGGTCACACTCCACGCCATCCCCATTTTTCCCCTGCCCACATCATGTGGAGCTTTTGATCGCCGACTGCCACGCCATTAATTAGATAATCTGTCGGCTGTGAAGAAGCCACCTCATTCCTCTGTCCACAATCTGTTTTTGCTATAAAAATTGTGGGATCAAATGTTATGTAAATGTACGAAATATATTTTCTCCATTCTCTTCTTTATTCCTTTGTCGCGCTAGCGTTTCAAACAACAGAAAGCATGCAAGTAAATAGACATTCTTTCTTCATACTTTGGTCCCATTTCCCATTATCTTCCGGTCAGTCATTGCTCAACAGAATATTGCAATTAAAAGTCATGCTGAATATTATTTCTACATTCTAACTGATTGTGGATAGGTACTGTTAAAACACAGTGCAAGACATTTCTCGCGTATATATGCCACACACGATCATTCGGCTTAATAAAACTCAACCTCGGATTTTTTATCGCTTGCCTCTAGGTGAAAGATTCAAAACTCAAGAAACTAAAGAGTTCCATTCTGTAATCCCTCTCAACCTGATGCTCTGACTTTCACATACCCAGGACTTCATTGTGCCCTCTAGAGTCTTTCCCTTAGCAATTGCTGCATTGTTTAGCCTAAAAAGCTGACATGAGCAATGATTTGATATGGTCTAGTGGGAGTAATTTGAAAGCATATTATTGTCTCTCTTTAACTTATCGATTGAGTAAATAGTTATTGATTTGTGTACTACTTTTGTGCTTCTAAGAAACATCGTTCATTATTGGTTTTAGTTTAATTTTTTCAAGTCATCAATGATCAATCACACTATAGTACATCTTTCTATTTTAATTATAGCACTCCACACAAATTTGTGTCACACATAAATCTAACAAGACAGAGAAGACGGGCAAAAAGACTCAGTTACCCTCGAATGACCAATGCTCTCCAACTTCACGATTTCACACAAGAGTTTTATGGGAGTTACAGTGTCATATTGACTCTTTGATTCCCCGTCTTCACCAAAGAGGGCAAGAATGTGATATGCGTCTAATACTCCACAAATAAGGATCAGCAGAAGCAAAACCACTGATGACAAAGCTATGCGTAAATTGCATCAAGGCTGCACTCTTATTGTTATGGCATGGTGGCTGCATAGAAGAGCAGAGTTAGTTAAAATGATTAGAACAACACAGGATCAGGAACACGCGTGAAGAAACAAAGATGAACCCATGATGTATAACCATTAACCAACTCTAGTTACCAATGTTGGGTGAACAAGCTTATGACTGCTATTTGACGCCCTCGAAACACGATTATGACTGCCGTAAGTGCCTGTTGTAACAAACATGTAGCTAGATATGACACTCGTATTCATTGACCTAGAAGATCATAAAGCAATCCACCAAATAATTCTTGGTAAATTTGTAGGTGTGGGAAAACACAAATGAGAAGACTTCTGTACGTTGGTTGAAGGGACTAACAAAGGAAATCATGTCCCACAACTAAGTGATTCGCTAACTCAAATTGTACTTCGAATACCAAAAGCAGCAATCCCGATCGGGGAGTAGCTAGGACACGCTTGATGTCCGTTTTTGTTTCACAATTTTAACTCAATCCATTATCTGAGTGTTAATTCATTACTCGAACTTATAACAAAACGGTCACCACATGGCAAAGACTTCTGCAAACAAGCTACGCACGCATTAACGTTTTCCACAAGTTAGAAGCTCCCAAACAGTAATTTCAATAAAGTGTTAAGTCATTTTAGGTTGGCTCCCGTAGACTGGTTACAGACATTCTTTCACAAGAGATTGAATGTGAACGAGAATTGGGGATCAATCATTTTTCTTTTGTACATCATCTTTAATCGTTGTATTTTGATTCAATGATTAATAAATTTCCTTTTGCCGAGCAAAAAAAAAAAAACTGGACCTTATTTATTTGCTAGCACAACTGCTCCAGGGGTTGAAAATGGAAAAGATTTCATGCCATTACCATAAGATGAAACAAAAAAAAAGGCAAAATGGGTGCCACAGTACCCATAAACTCATTATCCTCTTAAATTTGACAAATGCCAATTCTTCTGTCATATATATATGACAATTTTTTTGGCAAAATTTCCATTTGATGTTGAAGACCCCATCACCATTGAAGACCCCAGTATGCTGCCCATTGTGCAAAATTTGGAGGGTGGTGGGACCCACCTTGGGGTCCCATACCCATATAAGTGATCCGAGTTGTTCATTTCTTCAATACAATTCGTCAAAGAAATCAAATTTTGCCAAAATGGCATAACATGGATATGCACCACCGTTGCCCTTTTTTTTTTGGAAAAAATGGCACCCGGGACTGTGGATGATCTTGTAAATCTTCTAGATTGCTTGTCCCCGGTTCATGGAATGCTTTCATGCTACGTACATTAGGTAATTATTGGACCAGAGTGCTACGGTAACAATGGATGCAAACTGACCATAATAGCCCTCAATCCTCTTTTAAGACTACGTTTTGTCAAAATCTTAGCGGACGATTTGGTGACCGGATGTAAAGGGCGGATATATTATCACATCATATAATATAGTTGAACTACTTATATTCCCCGATTGCATATCCGCATTTGGCCGGATATAATAACACATCTCCCCTATCTTTGTTATGTCTGACTTATTAATTACAAAAAGAGTTATTTTTCAAAACATCCCTCAAACTATATTCCACATGTTTACGTCCTCAAACTATCAACTTTGTTTATTTAGTCCTCCAACTATCACATTCGATTGCCTTTGGTCCATATGCTAACAGAGTAACCAAAACTAACGGAAAACAAAAAAAGACACGTCAAACTCTCTTTACCACCCCATCCAAGGGTACAAATGTCATTCTACTTGGTTTTCCTCCATATTTGGCGCCAACTTCATCTCCTGGGGAAAAAAAAAACAGAGATAAGCTTTTGGGAAAGAAAAAACTCTTCATCTCCTGGGGAAAAAAACAGAGCTCAGCTTTGGGAAGAAAAAAACTCACTCTCTCTTTCTCTCTCTCCCCCCTAGCACCAACAATAAAAGTTGCAAGTAATATAAACTGGAGTATAAAACTGCAAAAACCTGGAGCTTTCCAAAGCAAAAAAATGTAACAAGAACAACGAGAATCCTACTAAAAATGGAGCTTTCTCCCTCCATTCTTGTCAACAATCTCCATTAATCCTTTGAAGCTGTAACAAGAACACTACTAGAATAAAACTGTGTTGATGTCTGGTCTTTGTGCACTTTCCAAAGGACATTGATAAACCTGGCAAGAACCTGACTAAAAATACCAAGGTCTATTGCTTGGCCTTTCAATTTCGCCAATTACCCACTGTTCTGGTTTTCTAAAACCCTAAGAGGGAACCAAACCCAAATTCGAAATCCCTCAAAAGATTCAATTTTTCACTTTTGGGGCGTCAATTTCGGTAATTATCCACTGTTCCCAAATTCGGAACTCCTGAATGATCCAAATTTAACATTTGGGTCTTCAATTTTGCTAATTACCCACTACTCTGGTTTTCTGAAACCCTAGAAAAAGAAAACCAGAACCTTCAAAATCAAAGAAAATGACGACGAGAGGCAGTAGATCAGAAAAAGTGAAGAGAATCTTCCAACAATTCGATTCCAACAGATACGGCGGCCTGAACCGTGAGGAAATGGCTTCCTTAGTCGTTGCCGTAAACCCTAGGGTAAAATTTAGCGACGAGCAAATCAACCCGATTCTAGACGAGGTTTTCAAAACCTACGGCGATTTCATCAACGACGAAAAGGGATTAACCTACGAGGGCCTTTTAGGGACCTACGACGACGGCGTAGGCGGCGTTGATCGCGATTTTGATGCCCTATATATATATATATATAAGAAGATGTTCTATTGAGGACTCCCTCAAAGATCTCCTCCGTGAGGACCTCCCCTTTTTTTAATTTTCCGGACCAATTTTCGACGATCCGAACCGCTCAATGTGTTTGAAACATGTTTTCCATGGCCAACGCAAGGAATCACAAAAAAAAAAAAAAATACCCGAAAGGGCTTCATTTGAGTGGTTTTTCATAATAACCGTACATATATAATTTATCAAAAAATTATCGAATGAAGCCCTTCCGAGTATTTTTTTTGGAGGAATCCTCGCGGTGACCTTTATAATCACGTTTTAAACACATTGAGCAGTTCGGATCGTCGAGATTCGACCCCGATCCATGAGGTCTGCAAATTACGAGTTTGAGGGAGTCCTTAGTAGAACGGGATCCTATATATATATATACGAAATCTTTCCCATCAGGACTCTCTGATGGGCTTCCCATCAGGGACTCCTACTTCCAGATCAAATTTTCACGATCCGAACCGTTCAATGTGTTTAAAAGGTGTTGTTAAGGGTCCCCGTTAAAAATCAGTGAAAAAAACACCGGGAAGGGCTTGATCCGATTAGTTTTCGATAAAAACTGTATATATGCATTTTTATTGAAAACTGATCGGATCAAACCCTTCCCGGTATTCTTTTTCACTGATTTTTCATTCACGAGGACCCTTAAAAACACATTTTAAACACATTGGACGGTTCGGATTGTGAAAATTTGATCGGGAAATAGGAGAATTGGAGGGCTCCCTGATGGGAAGCCCATCAGGGAGTCCTGATAGGAAGCTCACTGTATGTATATATATATATATATATATATATAGAGAGAGAGAGAGAGAGGGTTTTGTACTGGCTTGGGTTGAAATCGCAATTTTGTCCTTTGAGTTTGACGAAATTACGGTATGTGCCATTCCTCTTCTTTTTTCCATTAGTTTTGGTAACTCTGTTAGCAATTTGACCAAAGGCAATGGAATTTGATAGTTGGAGGACTAAATAAACAAAGTTGATAGTCTGAGGACGAAGTAAATATGTGGAGTATAGTTTGAGGGATGTTTTGAAAAAAAGCTCTTACAAAAATGACATATTTTCTTTTAATTCTATATTCACCTACTCATATACACTCCAAAACAAACAGAGCATAAACACAATATCCCTTCTTCTACAAATAACTCAAAAAACAAAACCATTTACGACCATATTCTTCAAAGCTTACTTTGGGTTTGGAAACTAGGGAAAATGAGAGAACATGAAGGAAACGAAAATGGGAGGGAAATGAGAGGAAATTCTTATTGTGCACAAAAGTTGAATTTATTATTCTCTCAAATTTCAATATAAACCAAAAAATAGGATAGAAATTTTTTTAATTTCCCTTTCCAAAGAAACCTTTTAGAGAAAGGGAAAAAAAAAACCACAAAAGAAAATCGGTCAAACATTTTTGGACTTGGGGTTGCTGCTGTGCAGTCCCTGCAGCAGCATACTGTGCATCCCATGGCGAGGTCGCGCCGGAATTTTTTCGACGATCGGAGACGTTCACCGCGTAGAGCTCGTCGAGTACTACAAGTTTGCCAAAAATCAACTCGATCCGATATCGTTAAGTGTCTCATCGGAACAAAAATGAACACAAACACTGGAACAAAACCGCTGAACCTATGTTTTTCAAGTTATTTGTGTTCCGATGAGGCACTTAACCATATCTGATCGAGTTGATTTTTGGTACACTTGTAGTACTCGACGAGCTCTACGCGGTGAACGTCTCCGATCGTCAAAAAAATTCCAGCGCGGCCGCGCCACGGGGTGCACAGTGCAGCAACCCCAAGTCCAACATTTTTAACACCTGATTTCGAAACAACCAGAAAGAGGTAAAACCCTAACTCACTCACTCACTCACTCACTCTCCATCAGTCTTGGCAGAATTCTAAGATTTCGACTACCCAGGTATCTCTCTCTCTCCATTATGTACCCGTTTCTTTCCTGTCAACGTGAATCTGTTACAGTCTTAATCCTCCGCAAACAATGAAATTGAAACGCTTCGACATTCTATTTATGAAAAAGACGATGGAGTAATTTCATTTAGTAGATGAGAGCCTAGAATTCTGCTTCATCAATCAAAAGGGTCTTTCATTTATTGTCATTTCGGTGCTCAGTAGTCGTACTTTCTTTGGCTAGCAGATCTCCATTCTGTCATTTTCAGTACTCTGTGTATGCTTGCCTTACTGATTTGGTGTACCCATTTTGTTTACATGTATAGGCATTGATATAGATAAATTTGGATGTTTTTAGCCTTTGTTGTGCTAGGGGATTGATTGATACACATTTTACCTGCACTTTTGTAAAAACAAGCAAGTTCTTAGTAATTGAGCAACCTTTTGCAAAACAACACAGAGTTACCCCTTTTTGTTTATTTCGTGTATGTCGATTCATGCAATCTTACTTCTAGACAATAATTTGGGTGTCTTTAGCCTTTTATCTGCTACAAGTTGCACGATTGGTGCTACGGGAATTGACAAGCTATGACATTTGTTTCATTGATTTGCTACACATTGTTCTTGTATTTGATAAAACAAGGAATTTCTTCAGATCAGGGTATTTTTCCTAAGAACAGCCTGAGCTTCCATTTATTCGCTAGGGGATCGGATATTTGTTATGTATTATTTAAACTTCTCCATCTCATGGAGTGATGGAGTCATGTCTCTTGATCAATGACTTTTAGATCCCTGTCTTTAGGCGTCAAATGGGAAATAGAAAGCGACACAAGGATGATAACAGTCACCCACATTCTTCTGTAAGCCAAAAGTTTTCAGAAGAACACAATGTCGGTGAGGGCAATGATATAATCAGCAGCTTGCCGGAAAATGTTCTCCTTCACATCCTCTCCTTCCTCTCTACCAAAGATGCCATACGAACTTCTATATTGTCAAGAAAATGGGAATATTTATGGACCTCTATTTCGAACATCGAGTTGGATGGTGTGTATCCTCTTGCTGCCAAAAAGAAAAAAAGGCGTTTCTTGGATTTTGTGGAAAGAGTTCTTCTTCTTCACGATGCTTCAGACATTAAAAGTCTCATTCTAGTACTGTACAAGCGTGTAAATTCTTCTCGTCTTAGCTCATGGATTTGTGCTTTGATAAGGCACAACATTGAAGAGCTTGATCTATCTTTACATTGGAAAACACAGCCTATATTGCCTTGCTGCCTTTTCACTTGCCAGTCTCTAGTGGTACTGAAATTATCTATGTACTGGTCTTTGAAAGTTCCAAGTGTGACTCACTTCTCGAAGCTTAAGACCTTGGAACTTTCGAATGTTACATTTCCAGATGATAACTCTACACAACATCTTTTCTCTAGCTGCCCAGTGCTTCAGGAGTTGGGTTTGGTGAACTGTGGATGGAAGAATCTAAAGACTATAACGATATGTATTCCGACACTGAAGAAATTACAAATTGAGAATGAACTTATGAGGTCTGAAGATGTCGTCAGTTGGGTGACCAAAAGCTTTAATTGCCTGATAGTTGACTTCCATCTACATGACCTATCTTCATTAGTTGATGCATCTATTTGTTCATATGACGATATGCTGGAGCAAGACCTTGGCCCTCGAGTGCTCAGGTTACTTACTGGGATTTTCAATGTTACGAAATTGTCGACTACAAGTGAGATGGTTGAGGTATGCTAGCTATTTAATTTGCATTATCCATATGGAAAAGCTGGAGTTGTTTAGTCAACAGTAGCATGCTTATGTTTGCGGCTCGCCCAGAAATTAAATCTTCACATTACTAATTTGTTGGTTTTTATTTTTATTTTTGTGCCAAGTACCTCACGCTGGTTGAAAATCTCTTTTACCGTCTTCCTACATTTTACAACATGACCCATTTGGTTCTGAATTCAGAATTTTGTGGTCGTCATTCCATTGGAGTTCTTTTGGACGTACTAGAAAAATCACCGAAGCTGGAGTTTCTTAATTTTGACCAGGTACGTCTCTAGAGGAACTCGTTTCTCTCCTATCCAGAACCTTGTTGTCTGAACCCGTGGGACTCCCCAAAGTTTTATTTTTCATCATCTGAATCGTTCATTTGTAGACCATGACTCGTATTTATTGGGAAAATTATCAGTTTGATCCTGCAATGAGAACCACATGATTTTATCAGTCATATATGCCTGGAAAAGAAGTTAATGGTCTACAACCAATAGCCCATTTTTCCAACACGGCCCGGACACCACAGTTCAATCCGGTCCGTGGACTGGAGACTATTCATTCTATCTAATCTTTTGGCTTATCCGTCTCCTCATTAATTATTTTCAATGGTATCCATACTTATTTGTATATTCGTTTCATCTAATTCTCTTAGGGCTTCGACCCTTTTGACGAGGATGATTGGATGTCGCGAAGAGTACCTTCTTGTTTCGCATCTTCCCTCAAAACTGTTCGTATTGCAGATTTTGAGGAAAAGCCAGTCGAGATGCAGTTTATAAGGTTTTTGTTAAAGAATGCAACAGTTTTGGAAAGTTTGACGTTGTGTAGTAACTCGGAAGATATGGAGGAGAAGCAGCAGCGAAAGGTGCGAAAGGTCCAGTTAAACAATCTTCCCAGAGGCTCAAAAAGTTGTGTTATTAAGTTGATTTGGAGCTGAACTTTGTATTCTTCGACGTTGTGTTAAAATGCCCTGTATTTCCGATTCCCCGTTTCTATTTTTTCTCGAGATGAAAACTGCTACCTCTGATTCTATTTGAATACGTGATTGTTTTTTCTTGTATCCAGGTATAATAAAATGGGTGATTTTGATCATGTACAAGAATGATTGGTAGTATGTCAAAATCTATGTAAATGGGATTCGGCTACTTGACCTGGATTCCAGTCGAAAAATACCGGGGATCTTGTAGTGCAAGGTTGTACCACAGGGCTGTAGCATGCAACACGAGCATCCATCATTCAATCAACGGTCCAGATTATTTTACACACAAGATAAGTATATTATATATAGGATAATTTTTGAAATATGGACCATTAAAAATACTTTGGATGGTTCAGATTGTGCACTACAATCCGATTCCCGCGGGATTTCGAACTTTTACTTTAGAATTACCAAGGCGTAACAGTGCATTTGAATCCAAGATCTGCAAAACATAAAAGGGAAATAAATAGGACAGTCGGAGGATCTCATTGATTGGTGAAATAAATAGGACACTCTGTGGGGAAAATGTGGTCACTGGAAGAATAGGAGGTAATGTCGTTACCTTTACTTATTTTGGACATAAATATCGTTACCTTGTTTATGATTAGTTGATTGGTGAAACACTTAGGCAAGAGAAAGAAAATACGGTAAATATGGTGATAATTTTAATTTCTTGCTTACAAAAGTTTTAGGATTATAAATGAGCGGAATCAATCAAGTAATAAAATTAGCTTGGTTTGTAAACGTAATGAGGTTCAAACGAACAAATATTCACATTTGACTTGTTTATCAGGTGATTCGATCTCGAGTCAATTTAGAGAAATTTGATTTTTTTTTTCATCTATCGTAAGCTGAACAAGCTGAATAGTAACATACTCAAGATCGATTTTTTCTCGATAATTCGGGTATCCAAGCCAGTTTATGATGTCTTAAATAGCACCTACTATGTTTCAATCTTGAGATCTTGGGAGCAAAACAAATTTCTAAATCTCAGGCTTTTACCACAAGAACAATCCCATGAGATTTATTCAATCTTGATTTGAAACCTTAACGAGTAGGTTTAGAGATTCATTTTTTTAACAGAATGAGTGTATTCAAACCCAAATAGTCTGGTTCATTTACATGTCATACATACCTATGTCACGTAATGTGCAGACGTCTTCACGAGCAGAAAATATGAGCGGGGTCGTGAACCTAAAATTTGAAAACATTTCAAACTAATAAAATTAATTAGATCTGACTTTTTGAGCTAATAATTAGATCGACTTTTGAGAGAGTGAGAATTAGAATGTGACCTAGCTAATACTAGTAAATACTAGTACCATGTAGTGTTAATTGTTTTTTCAGATAAAAAAAAAAAGGAAAGAAAGAAAGGATTTTACTTTTGAAGGGAATGGGGGAGTTGACGTTGCAAGCGTAGTCTGTAAAGAAAAGTTATTTCAAGTGTTCTTAAGGGGTATTTTGATAAAGAAAAAAAGTGTGGGAAACACTTTGGGGCCTCCCCTTTTTTTTAAATAGTAGTAGTAGATAAATGTTCGAAAAATTATGCTACGCCACTACAGAAATACAACATGAAGAGTGTAACTCAATTGTTGGAGAAATTTTCATTTTATGACAGAATAAAAAGTGATGCTACGTATTTTTCCATAAATGAAATATGGTGGAAAGCGAACTATCCTTCGAAGAGTGTATGTTTTGGTGTTTACGTCTCCGTCTTTTGCGGGCCCTATAGTGTATTCATTGCGGTACTATTAATCGTTCATCTTTTAGGACACGCAAAGTAGTATACTCACGAGAAAATCAGCTTGATTGAACATCGATAGGTATGTCAAAAATCGAATTTTGATTCATAAAACAGACGGTCCATTTTAAATTAAAATGTCTATGCCCGTTTGTTTTATAAATTAAAATTTATTTTTTGGTATACCTATGGATTGTTAAGAGATATTGTCCCACATTGCTTGGGGAAGGAATGAGTGGTCACTTAATATAATGTTGGCCCTCTCCACTCATTGTCAATTGGTTTTGAGATGAATATAAAGTTTTAACATGATATCAGAGCGGGACCCATTCCACCCTACATTAAAAAAAAAAAACAATTCACACCCCACGATGACAGACCAGCAAAAAGGCTACATAATGATAGGGTCACACGTGACTGACCTCAAATGCGACTATACGTGAGGGAGATGTTAAGAAATATTGTCTCACATTGCCTGAGAGATGTTAAGAGATATTGTCTCACATTGCTTGGAAAAGAATGAGTGATCACTTAATATAATGTTGGGTTTCTACACTCATTGTCAATTAATTTTGATATGAATATAAAGTTTCCGCATCAATGTCCAATCAGGTTGGTTTTTTATGCGCATAAATTATTATACTAGACCTACAAAATAAAAGCTTCAAATTACTGAAATGAACGCACTAGTCCGGAGATAACTTTCTCCCTTCTTCAAAATGAAGAAGAAATCAAGAACTGCACTGACGGGTGACCAGTGACCACAGTAATGTCACTTTCCTGATCACCTCTGTAAGCCCGAATTCTTGATTATCCCTTCTGTAAGGTTCTTTACGCTTCCGATTCAACCTGAGGGAGTCCTAAAAATTCGTTCTTTCGGAGCTCAGACGGACGAGGTTATTCAAGTTTCAGTGTTTCTAGGGTTTCAAAGGTAACAACTTCCATTCGCTTATTCTTTAACAGGATCGTCTTCGCCACTTATAGCAGACGATACGGTGATACAACCCAACAGGACACGTCATCAATTCTTCTTTTCATTTTCCGTTACTTTTTCCCCTTGTGAGCCAAGAACGTGTAAGTAACACTTCTGGCGGGAAATTCTGTTCCATTCTGTTACGTTTTTCTGTTATGGCAGTGGTGGAGGGATGTATAAAGGAGTTGTGGTGTAGAAGGGGCAATTATCGATTAACATTTCCAAAATTAGTCTTGTGAGAGTTGTGAATTGGAAACGAGAGATTTCCTGCAATTTTCTCAACCTGTAAACCCATTCTTGAATACAGAAAAAGTTCCATTTCTTCATTTGAATCCATCCCTTTCTTTCCATCAACAATCCTACAATTTCTTTGTTTACGTGGGATCTATCATTGGTATCAGAGCCCTCAATCCTTGGATTTGAAAACTACCACCATGGATACTCGATCTCAAGAACAAAGAAGGAATGAAGAAGCCCTAAAACAACTAAAAGACAGTACGGATAATTCGATCAAAGAGCTCAAGGAATTGATCGTGGCAATGAGTGTTAAATACGACCAAATCGCAGCAAAAACTTTCAATCTTGGACCTGAGGAAGCGGAGCATTCAAACTTGCATGCGGGACATGGCTCGCATTCCTCCAATTCTGTTCACACCCGATATGCAAAAATTGATTTCCCAAGATTCCAAGGGGAAGATCCTTCAGGGTGGGTGTACAAGTGGAACATTTCTTCGAGTTCAACCAAACTGATGAAGCACAGAAGGTGAAGCTGGCGGTCATGCATCTTGATGAAAGGGCTATACAATGGTTCCAGTGGCTCGAAAAAGCACAAGGGATCGTCGATTGGAAGGGTTTTGTGTTAGGGTTAACCACACGATTTGGGCCAAATGTCTTTGAGGATGCCATAGGAGAGTTAACCAAACTCACTCAAACCACCACTGTGAAGGCATATCAAGAAAGGTTTGAGGAACTAGCTAACAGAACACAAGGATTGACCCAAGAATTTTTTGTCAGTTGCTTTTTGAGTGGGTTAAGAGAAGACATCAAAGCTGGTGTGCAAATGTTTCATCCCACCAACATTACTCAAGCAATTGGCCTAGCTAGGTTACAAGAAGAGAGCATTGAAGCCATCAATCGAAGATCTAAGGGGCCTGTTAAGGCAGCAACAAACAACTGGGGAACTACTACCAATCTGACCCTGCCCAAGGTTTTCCCTCCATCTGTGGTAAGAGCTGAACTCAAGAACCCTAATACTATGGCAACTAGTACTGTCTCTACTCCTTTTGTTCAGAACAATGGTCCCCAATACCCAATTAGAAAGTTGACTCAAAGAGAAATGGAGGCCAGAAAAGATAAAGGGTTATGCTTTAATTGTGATGAGAAATATGTCAGGGGCCATAGATGTCAAAAGAGGCAGCTATTCTTATTAATTGGAGATGATGAGGAAGATGAGGGTGAACAGGAATCCCAAGACTTCTTCTCAGAACAGGATTTGGATAATGTTCAGATATCCATGCATGCCTTGACTGGGAGCAATTCCTTTAGAACTATGAGGGTAAAAGGGGATTTAAAAGGAAGGACTATCACCATTTTAATTGACTCGGGGAGTACTCATAATTTCATTGAACCAGGGATCATCAAGATGGCGGGATATGAGATAGAACCAACCCCAGATTTGCCAGTAACTGTGGCAGATGGAACCAAACTATGTAGCAAGGTTGTGTGTAAAACATTTATTTGGGAGATGCAAGGGGAAGATTCTGCACTGAGGTCAGGATCCTACCCATTGGAGGCTGTGATATGGTCCTGGGGATACAATGGCTCTCAACCCTAGGGCCAATTCTATGGGATTTCAAGAACCTCAAGATGGAGTTTCAACTGCAAGGGAGAACTGTGGTCTTGCAAGGCAATGGCCAAACTAGAGTGGAACAAGCCTCTCCCAAACAAATCAACAAGACCCTACATCAGGTCCAACATGGACTCATTGCTCAATTGAGCTGCTTAACTGTGCTGGAGGAAGACCAACAGGTACCCCCTGATATCCAGAATATTCTTTGTACTTTTGGTGATTTATTTGAGGACCCTAAGACCTTGCCCCCTCAAAGGGAGACAGATCATCAAATACCCCTTAAAGATGGCACTGAACCTGTACATGTAAGGCCATACAGATATCCCCATATTCAAAAAAATGAGATAGAGAAGATAGTTAAAGAAATGTTGCAGACTGGGATAATAAGACCCAGTGTAAGTCCCTTTTCATCTCCTGTGTTATTGGTGAAAAAGAAAGATAATACGTGGAGAATGTGTGTGGACTATAGGGAATTAAACAAGTATACCATTAAGGACAAGTTTCCCATACCCATCATTGACGAATTGCTTGATGAGCTACATGGAGCTAAGGTGTTTTCCAAACTGGATCTAAGGGCAGGATACCATCAAATCAGGGTACATCCTAAAGACATTGAGAAAACAGCTTTTAGGACCCATGAGGGGTACTACGAATTTCTAGTCATGCCTTTTGGTTTGACTAATGCCCCGTCCACATTCCAAGGCTTAATGAACCAGATCTTCAAGCCATTCCTGAGGAAATTCATTCTGGTTTTTTTTGATGACATATTGATCTATAGCCCTACATGGGAAGCCACTTGGAACACTTATATACTGCCTTGTACACCCTAAGGTCTCACCAACTACTTGTGAAAAAGTCGAAATGTGCCTTTGGTCAAAACAGTTTGGAATACCTAGGGCATATTATAACAGATCATGGAGTATTGGCTGATCCAGTCAAGTTGGATAGTATGAAGAAGTGGCCTAGACCATCATCAATTAGAGCACTAAGGGGTTTTTTGGGGCTTACGGGTTACTATAGAAGGTTTGTCAAAGATTATGGAAAAATAAGCCAACCCCTCACTAAACTACTCAAGAGGGATGCTTTTGTGTGGGAAGATATAGCTGAGAAAGCTTTTCAGCAGTTGAAAGAGGCTATGACCACTGCACCTGTGCTAGCATTGCCAGACTACACTAAGGATTTCATCATTGAGTGTGATGCATCAGGGGTGGGAATTGGGGCAGTTTTAATGCATGAAGGCCACCCTATAGCCTTCATCAGCAAGGCTTTAGCCCCAAAACATCTGGGTTTATCTGCCTATGAGAAGGAGTTATTAGCACTAGTATATGCTGTACAAAAATGGGGGCACTACTTATTGGGAAGGCACTTCATTATCAGGACAGACCACTTAAGTTTGAAATACTTATTGAACCAGAAAATTACTACTGCTATACAACAAAAATGGCTAACCAAATCACTGGGATATGACTATGAAATTGTGTACAAGTCAGGCCATGAAAATAGGGTTGCAGATGCTCTTTCCAGGCAGGAGGAAGTCAGCCCTGCAATTTTGAATGCTCTTACAACTGTACAGGCAGATTAGTTGGTATCCCTTAAACAAGCTTGGACCACAAATCAAGACCTCCAAAACATTATCACAGACCTTTCTGATAGTCCCCAATCCCATAAAGATTACAAGTGGCAGCATGGTCTCCTAACCTATAAGGGCAGATTGGTGGTTGGCACTGATGGAGACCTCAGAAATCAAATTTTGCAGGAACTACATGGGGGTCCAATTGGAGGCCATTCTGGCTCTCACAGGACTTACAAAAGGATTAAGCACTCTTTTTATTGGAAGGGGATGAAGGCAAGTGTGGCAAAATTTGTGGCTGAGTGCGAAACATGCCAAAGAAATAAGGCAGAGACTGTGGCTTCTCCAGGCCTCCTACAACCCCTACCCATTCCAGAAAAGACTTGGACTGATATCTCTATGGACTTCATCGAAGGGCTGCCTAACTCTCAAGGAAAGTCAGTAATTTTGGTGGTAGTGGATAGACTTTCTAAGTATGCACACTTCATGGCTCTCAGCCACCCTTACACTGCCATTGATGTAGCCCAGACCTTTATGGACAATGTTTTCAAATTGCATGGTATGCCCATCTCTATTGTCTCTGACAGGGATGCAGTGTTTACCAGTGCATTTTGGCAGGAGCTTTTTAGGCTGCAGGGCACCAAACTATGCTTGAGCACTGCCTACCATCCCCAAACGGATGGGCAAACAGAGGTGGTTAACAGATGCTTGGAATCCTACCTAAGGTGCATGACTGGTGATAGGCCAAAAGCTTGGGCACATTGGCTTCCTTTGGCTGAATGGTGGTATAATACCACTTATCATGCCTCCACAAACATGACTCCATATCAGATTGTTTATGGGCAGTTACCTCCTTCCCACATTCAGTATATTGCAGGTTCTTCATCAGTAGCAGCTGTGGATCAATGGGGCATGGATAGGGAGTCAACTCTCAAATTGGTTAAGGACCACTTGATCCAGTCTCAAAACCGAATGAAACAATTGGCAGATTTGCATAGAACTGAGAGAGAGTTTGCAGTATCTGATTGGGTCTACCTCCGATTGCAGCCTTACAGACAAGCCACAATTCAATCAAGGTCTAACCAAAAGCTAGCTCCTAAGTTCTATGGTCCCTACCAAGTGTTGCAAAGGGTTGGCCCAGTTGCGTACAAGCTAGCATTACCACTGACTTCCAAAATCCATCCTGTGTTCCATGTGTCCCTACTCAAAAAGAAGTTGGGCCAGAATATTGTGTCTCAGGCCACTTTGCCTGCCATTTCTGATTCTGGGGTGATTGAACCACGGCCTGCAGCTATTTTGGACAGGAGATTGGTTAAGCTGAGGGGTCATCCTGCTACTCAACTCTTAGTACATTGGGCGGGTTCCTTCCCAGAGGATGCTACATGGGAAGACTATGCCAAGTTTCAAAGCAAGTTTCCTGGGTTTTTGCCTTGAGGACAAGGCTTACTTGAAGAGGAGGGGAATGATACAACCCAACAGGACACGTCATCAATTCTTCTTTTCATTTCCGTTACTTTTTCCCCTTGTGAGCCAAGAACGTGTAAGTAACACTTCTGGCGGGAAATTCTGTTCCATTCTGTTACGTTTTTCTGTTATGGCAGTGGTGGAGGGATGTATAAAGGAGTTGTGGTGTAGAAGGGGCAATTATCGATTAACATTTCCAAAATTAGTCTTGTGAGAGTTGTGAATTGGAAACGAGAGATTTCCTGCAATTTTCTCAACCTGTAAACCCATTCTTGAATACAGAAAAAGTTCCATTTCTTCATTTGAATCCATCCCTTTCTTTCCATCAACAATCCTGCAATTTCTTTGTTTACGTGGGATCTATCATACGGTGACTTTTGATGGTGTTGCTGGTTTGTTCAGGTTTTTGATTTGATGCCTTTCATGTTCATGTTTTCTCACTAGGGTTGATTCAGCGTGTACATATAACTGTATATATGCATATAAAGCTGAGTACTTGTATGTGTTTTTTAGGTGAACAGTAACTTCTTCAAGCAAGGCCATTTTGCATATAAGTTTTTATGTACAAGGTTAATTATCATCATCTGTAAGTTCTTGCTATGGTCATTTGTACCATTTTATCCCAACAGCAGATACCCATTCTTTATAGTAAAATCAGCACCCTTCTTTGGAATTTACATCCATCCAAATAGAGCACAAGGAAATTGGAAATGCACCGTTTTTAATTGCATGTGTATTTCTTTTTTCAAGTTAAATTGGACTAGCGAATTTTCATTTTGGTCTCTGCATTCCTAATGTACACGATGAAAAGCATATCTTAAGGAAAGTTTCGATTTGGCCCCTCCATCTAAATATGTCGAACAACTTCGACAATAAAGGACAATGAGAATGCATAACATATAGTGAAGTTCTATGAGATCCTATTTATACAGCACAAAATGTGTACTGAAAAATCACGGCCTGCTCTGGGAGGCCAGAAAGTAACCTGCAATTGATTAAATCTATAAGTGATCTGTTATAAGTGATTCGATTATTCCGAAACAAAGATTAAAATTTTAAAATTCGAACGAGCTATTACAGTTTTATTATTTTTCATTAAATACGATGCAAGCACCATGAATTTTTTAAAAAGTACTTCCAATCATATCGTTTTGGTTTGTCATTTTATAGGTCTTGCGTCCATATTCTAACTTTGATTTTGTGATTTGTTTTTGCTTTTATGTTCTTCATAATCCTGATTGAAAACATAGAGAAGGCTCCTAAAGCCAGACTCGTTTTGGGCCCCCAAATTATAGAGCATGCACTGGACGCCATAGATATGAATGTTTTTTTTTCTTCATAACGTTTCTGTGAGAAAAATTGTTCATGAAAAATCTACGTTTTTTGCAAAGTTTGTAGATCCATCCCTACTTTCTGATATTCACAAATTTCATTTGCCATTTGTCTTGATTGCCATCATGAGTGCTGCTGATAATCCATCTCAATGATCTTATGGAGTCATTCTCGACATTAACGACTCTATATCCCTGTTATTAGGTGGTGATTGAAAAAGACTAGGAGAACTGGATGATGCTGTTCTGCTACCTTCTTCCAAGCATCAAAAGTTGTCTGGAGAACAGATTTTTGGTGAGGGAATTGATATAATCAGCAGCTTGTTGGACAATGTTCTACATCACATCATCTCCTTCCTTTCAACCGAAGACTCCATAAGAACTTCTATATTATCGAGAAGATGGCAGTACTTATGGACCTCTATTTCGGACATCAATTTGGATGTTAATTCTTATTTGTCTGGCAGAAGAAACGTTACTGACAAAAAGAACGATCAGTGTCCTATGGGTCAGACGTTCTTGGATTTTGTGGATAGAGTCCTCCATCTTCACGATGCTTCAGATATTAAAAGACTTCATCTGAATATTGATGGGCCTGTTAGTTCTTCTCGTCTTAGTTCATGGATCTCTGCTGCCGTAAGGCACAACGTTCAAGAGCTTGATCTTAACTTACCTGGTAGAACGTACGCAGTTTCTGTTGCCTTGTTGCCTTTTTACTTGTGAGTCTCTACTTGTGTTCAGGTTATTTATGAACCGCTTTTTGAAAGCTCCTAGTTTTATTTACTTCTCAAGCTTCAAGACCTGGGCGTTTGACTCCCTTACATTTTTTGATGACGAATCAACGCAAAACCTATTTTCTAATTGCCCGGTGCTTGAAGAGTTGACCTTAAAGTATTGTGGATGGAAGAATATAAAGACTCTCGCCATTTCCATTCCAACGCTGAAGAGATTGACTATTGAAGATGACCCACTGTGGTCAGATGCCGCAGATGGACTCAGTTGTGTGGTCAAAATTTATACTCCAAATCTCATTGACCTGAAGTTCACCAGTAATCTGAAAATTCACTTCCATTTATGTGAGCTGTCTTCCATAGTCAATGCATATATTGACCTTCTATATCGAGATATGTTGCAGCCAGATGTTTATCCTCGCGTGATAGGAGTGCTTAGAGGGATCTGCAATGTTGACTGTTTTACTCTATCAGAGGATACACTTCTGGTATGTCTGCTTCTCTTGGTTTACAATATTGCTCTAACAAAAACTGGAGTTGTTTAGGCAGTTGTAAACAACTAGAAACAAACCTTCACAGTTCACAATGCTTACCGTTTTATTCTTTGTTTTTTTGTGGTGCAAAGTCTATCCTGGATGTGGAAAATACCGTGGAGTGTCTTCCTACATTTCGCAATATGACTGATTTGGAGCTGAATGCAGAATTTCGTAGTTCCTTTACTGAAATTATGATCAACTTGTTCGAAAAATCACCTCAGCTTGAGTGTCTCGACTTTGCTTGGGTACATCTGCAATCCATTTCTTTGCTTAGTGGCATTACTAAATTTGTTCGATTGGAGTTTCAAATTTGATTCTTTGTTGTTTAGGGCTTTGACCCAGACGATATCCATGACCATAATGTTGATCTGATGTTGGAAAGAGTACCTTCCTGTTGCTCCGTTAAAGAGTTTAGCCTTTCATGCTTCGAAGGGAAGCCGGCAGAGATGCACTTTCTAAAATTTTTGTTGAAGAATGCGACTCTTTTGGAGGGTATGACTTTATACTGCGGGCCTGTACTATCTGAGGATTCAGAAAAGGAAGTGGAGGTCAAGAATCTGTTGAGGGCATTTCCTAGAGGATCAGAAAGCTGTGTTATTGAGTTGCTTTGAAACCTTTTGACCAACACACAAGTCTTTGTCCTTTTGAACTGTTTAGGAGAGGATCATGGGATGTTGTCCATACCATTTTTGTCTTAACTATTTTGCATTGGGCAACGTTAGTTGTGATTTGTGAAGATATGGATGAGATCGAACTTTTTCCTTTTTACGTATAGTTTTTTGTGAAAAGACTAATGGACCTCGCGAAATATCCACTGTCCCTAATATAGAAAATTGTCTCGGAATAATTCATCTACGTATAAAGTTATCTCCGTGAAGACAATGAGAAGCCATACATATAAATTCACAAAACATATAGACGTAGTTGCTTATAAAGACATACTGTTAATAGATTCTACAAGTAGTCTCTCGCGATTTACAAAATCGGAGAGGGGGAAGGACTCCTAGAGAGCTTTGGAAAAAAAAAAAAAAATGCTCAATCAGATGTCAATAAGTGCTTAGTCAATTTGTCTAAATTTTTGGTTTTGAATTCACGACAGTTCATCCAATTTTTTGGATGACCTGATTAAGTACTTACCGATAAATTAAGGTAATTTTCTACAAGACAGATTAAAAAGTTATTTCTTACGAAATGATCGTCTTTGATCATCAATTCTGAATCAAAATTGGAAAAATTGATTAAACACTTTCCACTGGTCTTCAAATCTGTGGACTCGAGATGGACCCCGCACAAGGGTTATATACATTTTCAGTACCCACCCTTTCATGCCCATAGTATTTGCTTTTTTGTAGTGTGGGATTTCGGTAAGTGCACACATGTTAACAATCAGCTCATGTTATTTACTTTTTTTTTTTTGGTCCTTTTGTTTTTTGTTACTAGTTCGCAGCTAAATTTCCGAAGGACCACAATGTTGGGATCCCACTCCGTGTGGGCTGGATGGGCTTAGGCTCGGAGTCGGAGGGAGGGATTAGGGTTTCTCGGTGTGGCTCTTGGATTATAAATACTCGGATTTGTCTTTATTTTTGTGTGAAAAATTGTGAGAGAGGCAGTCAGTGAGAGAGAGAGAGATACACGAGAGAACAGTGAGAATATCATTATTGTGAGATTGAGAGTGAGTGTGTAATCACCGTGGATTTATCTCCGGAGTATAGTGAAATCCCCCTCCCCGTGGAAGTAGATCTGAGTGGCCGGACCACATAAATTGTGTGTCATGTTTGTTGCTTGATTGTACTGCTTTTGTGCGTGAGGTGCGTGTTTGGCACAACAGAGACTGTAAAGAGCTAGTGCGGGGGATGGGGCTGAAACAAAAAGGTAGTACTATAATTTTTCTAGTATCATCTGAAAGTGCTTTGATTTGTTGATTATAATTACTTCATCAAAATTACCTAGCAAGAGCAATACAGAGATTAAATTACAAAGTAGCTATAGTTCTTAGCGCAAGGGTCCATAATTTAGATCATGAGTTGATAAGGATACAATGAGGAATACAGAAACTAAGCTACACAGTAAACAACCATAACATGTTGTAGGAATCACTGAAAAGACAACTTCAAAATGACAAACGACATGAAAATTATTTCTTGAAAGCTCAGAGCACATACATGGACAAGCAATATAGTACAGTTATAGAAACGGCTAATAGATTAGTTTCTTCGCCCCTTCCTTTTCTGCATCTTCTTAGTCTTCTTTCCCTTTTCAAAGATTGCAACTGTTCATGATACCTCGTGGTGAGCATGTGCCCAATAACCAACCCAACTATTAGCCCACTCCCATATCCAAGGATTATGACCATCCAGTAAATACCAATCAAAAACTCTGAATCATTGGCTTGCATGTTGTGTGGTGGTGGCGGTGATGTTTCTGAATTCCCACATAAAAAAAAAAAAAAGGAGTTGTGTATGTTGAGACTTCTTAGTCTCGAAAGATTTCCAATGCCGGTTGGAATTTGACACAGGCGCTTGCTAGAGGCAGCTGAATGGAGGTGGCAATATGGGGGGTGCTGCTGGGACAACATTTACCCTCTCGGGTTGGAGGGGGTGATTGTTGGGATCCACCCCGTGTGGGCCGGATGGGCTTAGGCCCGAGGTGTGCTAGGGTTTGTTGTGAATTCCAGATCACGCACGCATTCAAACACACACAAGAAATTTGAGAAAAATTCCGTCGTATATATTCACAAATACATACGCATGAAAAACCTTTTCAGGGAGCAATAACCGGCTCCCACTCCGGCGGGGGGAGGCCACAACCGGCTCCCCCTCTCACACTCTCAGCCTGTCCCGCTCACATTGTGCCACCACACTCTGAAAGAGAGACAACAAGGAGCTATTTATAATCCTAGGGTAATTTCTAAGGAAACCCTAACACACCTCGGGCCTAAGCCCATCTAGCCCACATGGGGTGGATCCCAACAAACACAAGATCAGGAACATGAGAAGATGCAAAGATGAACCCATAATGTATAACCAACTCTAGTTTAATAAAGCAATTAATCGTTTCCAAGTAAATTGGTAGGTGAGTTGAAACACAGATGAGAAGACTTTGAAAGACTTGTGCATATTAAACGGACACTACTGAGCCTAGTCAAGAGCCACTTTAAACTGCTTAAATACAACGTGCTAGGGCAAGAAAATATATAACGATATATGCAGCAGCCCCACGTTGGTTTATAGAACTTTGGGTTTATTCGGCTCTTCGTATCTTGAAGAAAAGACAAGATCAATTGATCGCTAATCATTCAAGTAATGTTCAAGAGGTATAAACAACATTAAATCTCTACGGTTGAATTGCTTCCAGTGGATTTATGGAAGGGTAATCGAAAAGCTTGAGAATTCGAGGCAATGGTGGTCAAGCCAAGCACGGTATGGTGAACTAGGATTCGGCAATCAGTTCTTGAGTCAATTGTGAGGATTCTCAATTGTATAGTAAGTTAAATTGTAACCGTGATTTTCTATAGTGCTTGATTCCTTCCCATAGTTTTTTTTATTCATCTAGAGGTTTCCACATATATCTGGTGTTCTCCGTACTTCGTTTATTTCCTACGTATTGCCTGGTGATTGATTAAGTAGGAACTAGGGTATTTTCACTTTCTTTTGTGAAGGCAATTGTTCTCGAAAGCAGTGGAGTACTTTAGGTTTCTTTCATTTGTTGTGCATGACATATTGTTGTAAGCTAAATTTTGGATATTTCTCCACCACATGCCTTTCATATTTTGAAAATCTTATCTTGTCCTGTTACTTGACTTAATGCCTTCCATAGACTCCATGTGGACTCAGTTACTCTGGGGTGTCTAGAAGCCTTATTTTCAGCTTTTCATTTTTAAGTTTTTGGCTTATTGAATTATGGTCAATATATTTTGAATCTAGTGGGAGTATTTGGGATAAATATGCATAATATATTTTCTAATAGGAGTAGTATTTGGGAGATATGTAGAGAATACATTATGTAGGTCCTTTTGTTAACAAAAATTGCAAAAATAAAAAAGAAGAGGTCAAAAAACTCCTCCAGAGCTCATTTTCACTTCTTGCCTCCAATGTCAAAATTTGAAAATGTGTTTGGACATTTGACAACCAAACACCCAAAAGTTAGGAAAAATTTCAAAAAAAACCCCTGAACTTTACACTCAATGTCTCAAAACCCCCTGAACTTAACTAAACTTCAATTCACCCCCAAACTTTCACTCCGTTAATCAATTTACCCCCCACTATCTACTTCTGTTAATTCGGAAACGGAAATAGCTGATGTGGACTTGGACGGCCGTTAACCTGTCTAGTCATCAAGGGAAAATTTCAAAAAAAAACCTGAACTTTACGCTCAATGTCTCAAAATCCCCTGAACTTAACTAAACTTCAATTTCACCCCTAAACTTCACCTCAATGTCTCATAGACTCTTGAACTTAAAGAAACTTCAAGTACACTCCTAAACTATCACTCCATTAGTCCATCTACCCCCTACCGTCCAAATCCGTCAAATTGATAATGGATTTTGGTCACAAAGTTATTTTTTCCGTTATCTCTCAACACAAACCCACCCCATTCTCCCTCCTCCATATACATCCATTCAACCCCACGGATCAAATCACAGACCCAACGCACCAAATTCCTTAAATCGTCAAAACCCATGTCCAAAATAAAAAATCCATATACCAAATCACCAGAAAATACCAATTTCTAAAATTCGGAGAGACGACACCGATTTCAAACTTTGTCCCTTCAAGAACCCCAGAACCACAATTGCCATACAGCAAGAAAAATGGCAACAAAAAGCACTGAAGATACATGACTTTGTCACTTCCCCTTGTTGATGATACAGCCCCCGAATGATGCTCGGTTGGTATTAAAACTGAAGAAATCAAAGAACAAGTCTATAGAGATATTTGGAAGATAGCTCTTGTTCTAGTCGAGAGAGGGGAACAATTTACAAGGGTCAAAACACTCCATATTCGAATGCACGAATCGGCTGGCGAGTCAACCCAGCAGAGATCAACCTGCGGTATCCCCCTACAACTCACCGGCATCCACCTCTCCCTTTTCCTAATCCGCCAAACCTTAATCTGCCTCCAAAATTGCCCTCTCCTTCTTCCATTGGGCCAAATCCCACCCTAATTACCGCCACGACCCCGCTGAATACCACCTCATGATCGACATCCTTGGTGAAGTCCACCAGGCGATTCGTGTGTTCGATGATATGAAGTGTTTTATCGAGAGGGGAACGAGTTGCGACTATTTCTAGTTTCTGGATCTGTGGGGTTGACTGGATGGATAGGGAGGAGAGAGATGGGGGTGGGATTATGTGTGGGTGTGAGAGAGAGATAACGGAAAAAATTAACTCTGTAACCAAAATCCGTTATCAATTTAACGGATTTGGATGGTAGGGGGTAGATTGACTAACGGAGTGATAGTTTGGGAGTATAATTGAAGTTTCTTTAAGTTCAGTAGTCTATGAGACATTGAGGTGATAGTTTGGGAGTGAAATTGAAGTTTAGTTAAGTTCTCGGGGTTTTGAGACATTGAGTGTAAAGTTCAAGGGTTTTTTTGAAATTTTCCCTTGATGACTAGACAGGTTAGCGGATGTCCAAGTCCACATCAGTTATTTCCATTTCTCAGTTGACAGAAGTAGACAGTGGGGGGTAAATTGATTAACGGAGTGAAAGTTTGGGGATGAAATTGAAGTTTAGTTAAGTTCAGGGGGTTTTGAGACATTGAGTGTAAAGTTCAAGGGATTTTTTGAAATTTTCCTCCCAAAAGTTAAAAAAGAGAAGAAGAAAATGCAAAAAGCGATCAAATTAAGCACCCCCACCGTCCATTTGAACTTAGAGACTAGAGACCCCAATGGGGGAGAAGCTAGGACATGTTTTGTTGGTGTAATTATCGCAAATAATAAAATAAAATTAATAAGCACAACACCAGATAGGTTGAGGCGCGGTTGTCTCGCTCTTTTTAAGGAGACTAGTTAAGGTTCACGTGCTTTGCACGTGGAGCTATTCCCATTAAGATTTTGCACGTGGAAGTTAGTTGACTATGACTTATATATATAATACACATGGTTCGGATCGGATTAGAACCGGAACCATGAACGTAAATCCACAAACCAAACCATTGACTATGGATTCTAATTTTTTAAACCAGGACCAAACCATGCTACTAAAAAACCGAACCAAACCAATCAGTTTGGATTGGTTTGGACTGAATTCACGGTTTAACGGGTTTTCTGCTCATAGCAAAAAAGGTCCCTAGCCTTGTGCCTTACAAGAGTAGTTACACTACCAAAAACATAAAGAATAAATGAAACAAATCAAATGTCAAATCTGTCAAAAATTGAGCAGACCATTCCTAATAAAACAAAGAGAAAATCAGCCTAAGATTATGCCAAATTGGTTTGAATAAAGTAGAAAAGAAAAGAGTTGACATCCCCCAGCAAACTCCAATCAATTACAATGATTTATTCAATTCACAGAATTGAATCAATCACAGCGATTTCTTCAATTCTGTCCTACATCATACATGGAATAATGTATTTTAAATTAATCCAATTTCTCCTGATTTAAATTAACCTAAATCCTAATTTTTTTTTTTTGTCATGTACTACTAACCATCTTACTGGATCTGTTAGGTATAGTCTCAATGCATGTGTATAAAATGAATAAAGTGTGTGCATATGAATATCTTGTATTTACTTTTAAAAAACTAATGTGTTTGAGCTACGTGTACTTCAATTTGTCTTGGGTGGGCTAGTCCTGTACAGACCTGCCCATTATATTTTGTATCTTAGCTCCACCGTATTCGTCATATGAGCTATGGTTTGCAAGACCCTTACCCACTGGCAATTGGCAAATCATTGGATTAGTGTAACATGAAATACTATCGATGGGTAGCTCCTGAATATGGGCAACATGCGTAACGCTGATTGTTGTAGTCCTATATTTATTAATTACTTAGTCCAATATGGAGTACCACTACTTACAATGTGGAGTAGCCCCTGGTTTAAGGTTCTGTTTACTAAATCTAGCAAACTATTCAATCAAAAGTGTGTACCATTTTTGTAGCAGTACGACCATGAATACCGGAAATGTACGTATCCCATGCATGAGCTCCACCTCGGGTTCTGTAAAAATTATAGATGACGTTTCTTTGGTAGAGAATAATTCTTTAACAATTTTTAAAAAATCAACTCAATCCGATATCGATGAGTGCTCAATCAATTTATCTAATTTTGGGTTCTGTATCACACTAGTTAGAAACATGTACTCTCTCTCTCTCTCTCGGAAATCCTAAGCGCCGCCCCCTTCCCCCCGGGTTTCTCTACCCTTCATTGCGGGAGGGGAAGACCTCCCTCTTGATCGATTTCCTCTTCCGTGTCTAGATCTGGTAGTGATTCTCTCCCTCCACCACTCTCCTCCCTTTTCTCTCCTAACTAACTACCGTAAGCCTTTTACCGCCGCCGTTTTCTTCTCCATTGATCGGTTGCGGGCGGAGGTGATGGTGGTTCGAGGAAAGGCCACCTGTGGGTTGTCACTAGTTCGCTATCGCTGCCATTCCTTTTTCTACAAGCTCCCCTTTGTGGGATTGCGGGTTTACTTGCTTTTCCGAGTCTATTTTGTTTTTGTTTGGGAAGATGCTACAATACACACCCGTTTTTTGTTGTGTATCATATGCACCCAAGCTATCTACCGTTAGATCGTTAAAAGTTACGAATCGGTAACTTGTTAACCTGAGCAACAAGTGACCTAACAAATTAAAGTTACGAAACTCACAAAAAGTTACGAAAGACACGATTAGTTACGAAAAGTTACAAAAATGTTACGAATCATCTTTGAGAAAAGTTATAATTTTTTTCTCAAAGTTACGAGACCCACGATTAGTTACGAAACACATGAAAAGTTACGAAACAAAAGAAAATGTTACGAATCATGTTGTCTAAAAGTTACGAATGCTTAGTACAAAAGTTACGAATCATACGAAAATGTTACGAATCATATTTGAGAAAAGTTATAATTTTTTATCTCAAAGTTACGAAACCCACGAAAAGTTATGAAACACACGTAAAGTTACGAATTCTTAGTATAAAAGTTACGAAACAAACAAAAATGTTACGAATGACCGGTTTTCCAGGTCATTTTTTATGAGGTGGCGCAATATGGACCACACAATGGGTGCATATCGTACACACTTATAAGGAGTGTGTATTGTAGATTTTTCCTTTTGTTTATCTCCTTTAGAGGAGTTTGTTCTTTCCTGTGTGGAACTTTTTCTATCCATTATGGGTATTTAAATTTACTTGGTGAATTTCTTCTCATGCTATATGGATAACTTGAATGTTGTGGATCGTTCTTCCCAACAAAGTGCTCTGGAATTTGAGTGATCATAGCCATTTAGGAGGTGTTCTATTAACAAAAAACTGTTTTTTCCTAACACCGAGACAGGTCATTCTCTCACAACACATCACATAAAAAATCGTGAAGAACCAATTTTTTCAAAAAACTGGGTTAGTGGAACACCCCCTCACTCGAAAAACAAAATTTTCACACAACTTCGTCTAATTTTTTGTTTAGAATTCTGACAAAAAAATGGATGAATTGAATTTTTTTTACAAGGGATGTTAACAAGATGCTCTTTTATAAATGATTGTCTTTGATCATCAATTTTGAAATTAAAAATAGGACAAATTGATTAAGCACTTATTCTATACAAAATGATCGTCTTCAACTCTTCAAGTGATCTATGACCCGAGGTGGACCCCACATATGGATATCTAAATTTTCGGTACCCTCCCCCTTATGCCCATAGAATTAATTCTTTTTAGTGTGGGATTTCAGTAAATGTACACATGTGAATTTATTTTATTTTTTTACAAAAGTGCTAGCTAAACAAAAAGGTGATACATTTTTCTATAATCATCGGAATGCACTTTGATCTGTTGATGCACTCAACTTGAATATTGGTAATTACTTCATCAGAATTGGTTACCATGAAAAATACAGAGACAAAGTAACAAAGTAGCACAAGGGTCCCTAGTTTACAAGGCCAAAATGAAGAATACAGAAACTAAGCTACAAAGTAACAACCATCAGATGTTGTAGGGAATCACTAGAAAGAAAACTTAAAAATGACAAACGACATGAAAATTATTTCTTGAAAGCTAAGAGCACACATATGGACAAGCAATATAGTACAGTCATAGGAAACTGCTACTAGGTTAGTTTCTTCGCCCCTTCCTTTTCTGCATCTTCTTAGTCTTCTTTCCCCTTTCAAAGATCGCAACAAACCGTTCATGATACCTCGTGGTGCGCGTGTGCCCAATAACAAACCCAACTATCAGCCCACTCCCATATCCAAGGATTACGACCATCCAGTAAATACCAATCGAAAACCCTGAATCATTGCCTTGCAAGCTGTGTGGTGGTGGTGATATTTCTGAATTCCCACATAACAACGTTAGAGGGACACCACACAATCCCATATTCCCACCATATGAGCTATTGTCAAATGTATCAAATTGTTTCCCATGAGGTATGGGGCCTGTGAGACGGTTATGAGAAAGGTTTAAAATTGAAAGGAAAGTGAGTTGGGGTAGCTGTGGAGGGATTTCACCTGAGAGAAGGTTTTGAGACATGTCCAACGATTCCAGGTCCGTCAGATTTGCAAAGGATGATGGGATGACGCCAGTGAGGTTGTTTTTGGAAATGTTCAGCAATTGAAGTCCACGGAGACTTCCAATGGATTCAGGAATTTTGCCGCTGAATTTGTTGTTCGAAAGATCAACAGCTACAAACACACTTTGGATCTTCGCATAAAACCTTTTTGTCCCTTTGCTAAATATTGTTATCGAATATGTATAATACATAGAATAACTTAAGTCTCCCTCCCCAAAAGATCGTGGGTTTTTCACTTCTTGCATATAGCTTGAGTTCCCTTTCGCGACCACTTTCATTGTATTCCAGTTCTGGAAGTACTCTGATGGCAATGTACCTGAGAAACCATTGTGAGAGAGGTCAATGATCCGCAGCTTCGGAAACCTCAAATTCGTTTTAGGATTCTCGATGGCACCATGAAATCTGTTAGATCGGAGAACAAGAACCTGTAACTCAGGAAGAGATCCCAACCAAAAGGGAAAAGTGTCCTCGATCTGATTATCTCCTAGAACAAGAATTTCAAGCATTGTACAATTAGCCAATGAACGTGGTACTTCCCCATACAATTGATTTTGACTCAAGTCAATCATCTTGATCCCTTTCGTGAACATTTGGGGAAGAGGACCTTGAAAATTGTTGCTACTCAAATTGAGAAGCAACATAGAATCACTAGCAGAACTGGCCAAGCACTGAGGAACGACCCCACTTAAATTATTAGAAGACACATCAAGCGCAAAAAGAGCACTATATTGGCAGAATGATGGAGGGATTTCTCCGGTTAGTTTATTACCAGCGACAGTATAAGAAAGGATAGACGATGGTGGAAGTGGCAGCGGTCCTTGCAGCCTATTAAAGCTGAAATCTAGGTATTGTAGTGTTATCCAAGGAATGGCCTCTGGATGCTGCTCAAATTCTGTAAGAAAGTTTCCTTGAAGGTTGATATAGTTCATTGTTTCTTTACTTGTGTACCACAACCAAGTTGGTATTTTGCCATGAATACTATTATCAGCCAAACTGAGGAATTCTAATTTATCTTGGAACCGCAAGAAATCAGGGAACACTTTCACGTTGCATGACGCCAAATCTATAGCAATGCATTTTGGTAGAGTAACATTGGTACTGTTTGTTGGGAGCACCGTCAATTTGTTTTTTGACAAATCCAATACAGCAAGGTTTTTGAGATTTTGAAAGATGTCTAGCTCGACTTTACCACTCAAGTTGTTTGAAGAAAGATCAAGAAGTTGAAGATGCTTGAGTTGAGAGATAGAGCTTGGAAACGTGCCATATAGATGGTTTTCTGAAAGTCGTAGATTGGTTAATTGGGTGAGATTTAGAAGCCAAGAAGGGATTTCACAATGTAACTCATTATTTTTTAGAGCCAACACAGATAGCTGGGTTAGGTTAGAAAGAGACTGTGGTAATACTTGATCACTTGATTTCGTATCAGTAAGGTCTAATATAGTGAGTTTTGATAGCTTTCCAAGTAGGAAAGGTAGTGTTCCTGCATCAAAAGTACCACCGCCTAGTCCTAAGTTAGTGAGTTTTGATAAGTTTGCTATTGATGAAGGAATCTGTCCCCACATATCGTTTTCAGTAACAACCAGATCCGTGAGCTGGGACAGATTGCCAATTGAAGTTGGCAGCGATCCTGAAAAACTTGTCCTTGCAATCAACAAGTCCTCAAGTAGACTACCACGTGGAAATTCAGGAAGAGAACCATATAGGTTTTCATTGCCTGACAAGCCTAAAAGCCGTAGGTTCGGCAAATGGAAGATGGCCATTGGGAATTGACCAGACAACAAACAACTCCTAAGACTAAGAGTTGTCAGAGAGGTCATATTCGATAAAGCATCTGGAACTGTAGAAGATACATTCACCCCATTGAGGTCAAGTACTTTCAGGTGGGTTAGGTTTTGAACTAGGTCTCTCAGACTTGGTTTTTCAACTTTCAAGAGATTTGTAGTAGGATATCCGTTGAAGTATCCAGATAGATCAAGGAAAGTTAATTGGGAAAGAGAGGAGATCTCTGAAGGGATTTGACCAGAAAGAAAAGAATTGTGGAGGTTGAGACTCCTTAGTCTCGAAAGGTTTCCAATTCTGGTCGGAATTCGAGAATAATTGAAGTGATTGTTTGCAAGGTTCAGCCTCTGAAGGTGAACAAGGCTGAAGAGGCTGCTGTTGGAGTTGATAGAACCATAGAGGAAGCTATTATTGAGGTCGAGACCGATCACAAGACCAGTGTCATGGTCGCACTCCACACCATCCCACGAGCAGCAATTACTATTATTTCCATCGAGCTTCCATGACTTAGCCTTTGGATAAGCAGAAGGGTCAACAGAAGCAGACTTGTTGATGACAAAGCTATGCTTGAACTGCAGCAGGGCTGATCCCTCATCTTCGTGGCATAGTGGCTGCGTAGAAGTGTAAGAGTTAGTCAAAACATTAAGACTACAACAACATAAGATCAAGAACATGTGAAGATGTAAAGATGAACCCATGATGTATATAACCAACTCTAGTTTTGCAATGTTGGGTGAACAAGCATATGGTTATGATGTGCTTTTATAGTAGGATCTCTACTTCAAATTAATGCAATTGGACACCCTAGAATTGTCTACAATCACAATTCTGACTGCCTTGTACGTCCACCTTGAAAATTTTGTCTATCATAATCCTGTGAAGATGTGATGCTCCAAATCCCCATAATTTTTATAGTTCAGTCACATCTGCACATTTCCTTTGAGCTAGGATATTGTGGAAGTCTTGTCCTGTTAAGATGTGATGCTCCAAATCCCCATAATTTTATAGTCAAGTCACATCTGCACATTTCATTTGAGCTAGGATATTGTGGAAGTCTTGTCCTGTTATTGACTCACTAGGTATGAGCCTTCGTGTTTTGCACAAAGTTAATGCTCATTATTGAAACAAACGAAGTAGATTATGAATAGATTCGTTACAACTTTAGTTGACTATTAGTAGGAAATTCTAACGAAAAATTTCTAGTCCCAACCTCCCGAAAATAAGAAAAAATTGATTTTTTTTGTGTTGCAAATTATTTTTGGAAAATCCGAGCCGTCCAATGTGTTCAGATTTTTTGTGAAAACTGCTTGGATCAAGCCCTTCCCGGTATTTGTTTTTGAAAATTTCCCGCGTGGACCCTTGAAAACACCTTTTGAACACATTGGACGGCTCGGATCGTCAAAAAATATTTGGATCATGGAGGTCTGGAAACGGGAATCCCGGATTAGAAGGACTCCCGAAATTCTTAAGTATAAATTTTTTTTAATTTTTTTATTGAATTAACTCTATTAGTAGTCTAATTGGGTATAAAAATAAATAAAAAAATTATATGAGGGAGTATTTTATTTTCTGATGTGAAGGATATTGCAAAGCAACTCAACAAGCCAAAAAGCCAATGATGTAAAATTCTTAAGTATAAAAAAATTTCATTTTTTTTATCATAAAGATCTCTATTAGTAGTTTAATTTGGTACAAAAATAAATAAAAATTTATATGCGGAAATACTTTATTTTTTTTTATCAAATTAAAGATCTCTATCAGTACTATAATTTGGTACGAACAAAAATTTAAAATTATGCGCGGAAGTACTTTAATTTTTTATCCAAAGGAATTTCTCGACTTGTGCAGTAAATAAAATTCTAAAATATAAATTTTTCATTTTTTTTTATCGAATTAAAGATCTCTATTAGTAGTTTAATTTGGTAGAAAAATAAATAAATAAATAAATATATGTGGAAGTACTTTATTTTCTGATCCAAAGGATATTGCAAAGTAACTCAACAAGCCAACAAGGTAAAATTCTAAAGTATAAAATTTTTAATTTTTTTATCGAATTAAAGATCTCTATTAGTCGTATAATTTGGTGCGAACAAAAAATTTAAAATTATGTGCGAAAATACTTTATTTTTTTTTCCGAAGGAATATCTTGAAATGTGCAATAAAGACAATTGGGGACTAAAGAGCAAAAAACTAAAGCTACGGAGGTAAATATGGAAAATGGAAAAATCGCTTTGAAAGACAGGACTACACATGGTAAAAACTTAAAATAACAATCAAGACAATTGTCAATGTCTACAATTGAAGGATAAAATGGGAAAAATTGGCAAAAAAGTGGTAAGCCATTGAATTGGCTTTTGTCTGTATATTGGCCTTTGGTCATGATAAGTCCTTTCATAGATACCTTGTGGACTGGGTAACTCTCATCCATTTGAACTTAGTGAATAGTGTAATGCAAAGAAGTTAGATTTCTAAGAAGGTGGCGCATAATGTTGGACACTTCTATGGACAGATTTATGATTTTGGTTAATTACTTTATATTAGATGATCTTGGTTTCTCGTATTTTATGTGACTGAATAATATGCATGACATATTAGTGTTCAAGTTTCGAACAAATTCTGTTAAATGTGAAAAAGTCCATGTTAGGTTACACTTGTTATTATGTATCTCTTAATCAAATTTCACACAGATATCTTTACATAAATATATGACTTGCAAAAATATAAGTTAAATGTTGAATATTCAAAGTCTCCTGGCATGTATGTCAATGTCCGGCCGGCATATTTTGAAAATCTTGTCCTGTTACTTGACTCAATGCCTTTCACTGACTCCCTGTGGATTGTGCAGCTCTATCCATTGGAATTTAGAGATTCATTATATCTAAGGGGGACCAGTTAGGAAAACTGGAGTTAATCACCCCAAAAACATTCTTGTCAATCGAGCTTCTAACAGAACGGTCAACACAAGGCAAAGACTTCTGCAGAAGAGCCAAACATGAGTGTGTTCTACAAGTTAGAAGCTCTAAAATAGTAGTTTGGGCTATTTATATGGGATTTTTTCCAGATTTTAAATGGACCCTCAAAGATCTTTTTGAGGTGGCTTTAAACAGGCTCAGTTATTTTGAATATAAAACAAAAGATGATTTGGACCTGATACGAACTTTCTCGTAACAGAAAATTAAAATAGATCATACGAGGTGAGAAGAGTCCCACTTCGAGGGGGAAGAGCTCCAATTGGCTCTAATTAAGGAGAACGAAGCCTCTACACTTGTAATGGTCAAAAACACAACTCGCGCGCAACATCAATCAATTGAAGCAAGTAATGCACGTGAGAGTGACAAAAATAGGATAGATAAGCCCCATTATTTACAATATTGGGGGCTTATCAGTTGGCCTTTCAAAAATTGCTTTAATAGGCCTCTCCTCATTTGAAGATTTTCCCAGAACATTTTTTGTACTAGATAGAGTTTAATGTTGAAGTTAAATCTTTAGTCATTCAAATTCTCAAATGGGTACATCTTGAGCAACCAATATGGCATAAGGAAATAGTTGCAAATTCCCAATTTGTTATTTGGTTTGATGGGGTGTCTTGCCATCCGTCTGTTGGCAGTAAACCATTTCGATTACATTAGTTAATCTTCCCCAGTAATAGCCCGAACATCAAAACCAATGAGCACGCGACTACGTGCAACACATGTAGCCTAAAATAAGTACAAGCTAAATATTGTATATTCGAAGTCCCCTCGGCATGCCTATCAGTCTGGCTATGTAGCACGGACACGGATACGGCAATTTTGAAAAAAGGGACACGGACACAGCGGGGGACACAACAATATATATATATATATATATATATATATATATATATATATATATATATATATATACGGGGCGGTTCCATGGACACAACGAATAACACAACATTTGACACAACAATAATCGGAGCCTCACGCTTATAATCGGACCCGTTCAAGTTGTTTAAAATATGTTTTTAAGATTACTTGTAAAAAATCAACTCATTTGGATATCAGTAAAGGCTTGATCGGTTCATTCAAATTTATCATGTAAAATCTGGCAGGAATCAACTAAATGAACTGATCAAGCCCTTACCGATATCCAAATGAGTTAATTTTTTACAGATAATCTTAAAAACATATTTTAGATAAATTGAGCGGCTCCGATCATTCTCGTGGGATTCAAAAAAAAGAATTTGTGTCAAATGTTGTGTTATTCGTTGTGTTAACAGAACCGCCCCCATATATATATATAGGGAATGCTTCTAAAACGGGATTCCCGATTCCGGACCTCCATGATCCAAACATGATTTCTTTACCTATATATATATAACCTCCCGAAAATAAGGAAAAAATGATTTCTTTTGTTTTGCAAATTATTTTTGAAAAATCCGATCCGTCCAATGTGTTTAGAAAGTGTTTTCAAGGGTCCACGTGGGAAATATTCAAAAAAAAATACCGGGAAGGGTTTGATCCAAGCAGTTTTTCGCAAAAACTGTATTTTGACGGATCGGATCGTCAAAAAAATGCTCGGATCACGGAGGTCCGGAAGTCCGGACTAGAAGTGCTCCCTATATATATACAAGAACTTAAAAATTTAAAGATTGATAATTACAGTTTGACCCAAAAAATTTAAAAAAATTACAATTTGACCTCTGAAAAATTTAAAAATTACAGATTGACCCCAATTTTTTTAAAAAAAATTACAATTTGCCCCCTGCTGTGTCCCCGTCAAAAAATTCAAAAAAATTGGGGGACACGCCACGCGCCGTGTCCCATACGTATCGCGCCGTGTCCTCATGTCCCCGTGTCCGACACCCCGATACGGCTATTTCTAGAAGTGTCGATGCTTCATAGCTGTTCGGCATATTTTGAAAATCTTGTCATGTTACTTGACTTAATGCCAGCCTTCCATGCAGTGGCGACTCCAGGAGTTCGGAAGCGTGGGGGCATTTATTACCAACCATAAATCAAAGAAAATATCACAATGGCAAATAATTTTTTTTTTATAACAAAACTCACATTAAAAGCTCAACCTAATAAGCAAAAGATATCATCAAAAGGCATAAAACAGTTTTCTCCACAAAAAAAAAAAAAAAAAATCTACACAAGCTTCTACAATTGAATTTGACGCAGTCTCAAGTTCTGAAATACTGTCAAATAATTCCTCCGTCCCAAGTTGTTGCTTCTGCTTCACTTTTTGAACCATTCAAACAATTATCTATATTTTATAATATAATTTTTCTATGATTTTAAAATATGAGTTTGATAAATTAATTGAGATCTATTAAACAACATCCATATTAGATATATAAATCATTATATGTCAGACAATATGAACAATTTTTTGAGAGGTCCCAATTCCAAATAGTAACTAGGAGCAACAATTTGTGATGGAGGGAGTACGTTCTTATCAAAATAGATCAACCTCTCCATATCTAAAGAACAAAACGAGTGACTCGAATTCAAACAAGACACACAAAGAGGGGGGATGAAAGTTGGGAAATTACCCAGTGGTGTCAGCCCTAAATTTATGGGGGTTCATTTATGAATTTCCTAAAAAAAAATCAATATAGTTGTAGTATTTTTTTTGGCAAATGTTAATGCCAAAACTGTTTTTGATTGTGCCAAAACCCCAATGCATAAAATGCTTGTACTTATGTGCAATGTACATGTCTTTTATGCATTAGAGTTTTGGCACAATCAAAAACGGTTTTGGCATTATCACTACCCTTTTTCTTTTCTTTTTTTCTGCCGTGGGGTCGGTTGACCCCCCCTATTTTACCTTTGGCGTCGCCCTGCTTCCATGGACTCCCTGTGCATTGGGAATTTAGAGACCATAGACCGAGGCAGTAGCTAGGACATGTTTGATGTTCATTTCTCCCACAAAATGTGGACTCAGTGAATAAGCCATTCTTTACCCAATGGGGACCAAAACTGGAGTTAATCACCCCCAAAAAAGCTCTCGTCACTTTACAACAGAACCGTCAACACACGGCAAAAGACTTCTACAGAAGAGCCAAAAATGATCGTGTTCCACAAGTTAGAAGCTCTAAAATGGTGGTTTGAACCATTTAATACGGTATTTTTCCCTGATTAAATTGGACTCTCAAGATTTAATTGAGGTGGGTTTAAGTTGGCTTGGATATTCCAAATTACAAAAATAAAAAGAGTGATTTGGACTTGATATGAACTTTCAAGTGGCAGAAAATAAATATAGAATAAGAGGATAGAAGAGTCCCATTTTGAGGGGGGAAGACCTCCGATTGACTCTGATTGAGGAGAACCGGACCTTTATATACTTCACAATAGAAAACTTTGATTATCTTCCAACACTACTCTATCTCGGATGCTTAATAAAAATGAATACAAAATGATTTTAAGAAAATTTGTACCTAACAAGATCCTGTATTGGAAGTCTGGTACAACCATTCGATCACGTGTGTGAAGTACTCTTCTTTTTTTTTTTTCCTTTTTCTTTTTTTAAGGTTGATAGAAAATGCTCAACATGTAGTTTTTGATAGGGTGATCAAGACTTTCGCTCCTTGGATGGGTTCTAAACATTCATATAGGAAGGAATGACAAAATTGAATTCGAACGAAAATACGGGATCTGTTGGGAGTTTAGTAAGATGCATCGATCCCGCCATCGCTTCCGCTGTGTTGGCGTGCACAAGGCCCAAACTTCTAAGGAGTATCTACGGAGTCCACCACATTCGTTGGGCCTAATATACATTAAATGACCCATATCCACTTAAAAGGCTAAGCCTTATAAGTGGTGAGTCATTCAATTGTATATTAAGATCCAACCTTTTTTCTATTTTTCCAATGTGGGACTTAACCTTCACACATGTTCTAACAAATCTCCCCCTCATGTGTGAACCGTTCATTGAGCCTTGCCTGTCTCTTTGCATCCAAGCTCCCCCTTGATTCTGATCTACTACTCTCAACCCAATCTTCCAAACTAGGCTTATTCTGCGCCAACTCCAACGATTCAGATCCATCCATCGAATTCTCCATTGAGAGCCAACGTGCCTATTCATTGGCACCATGCTCCCCAACGAGAAACTCCATTGAGAGCCAATGTGCCTATTCACTGGTACCATGCTCCCCGACGAGTCAACGTGCAACACGTGTTCCATTCGCTTGCATCACCCTGCAACGGGCACACCGCATTACTTGCACTGTTGGATTTTTCTGTTTCCATCACTTGGAGTTCACCATGCAAGCCTATCCATGGCGCGCCAAGAGTCTGCCCATAGATCGTCAGCCATTGGCTCTGATACCACTTGTTGGGAGTTTAGTAAGATGCATCGATCCCGCCATCGCTTCCGCTGTGTTGGCGTGCACAAGGCCCAAACTTCTGAGTAGTATCCACGGAGTCCACCACATTCGTTGGGCCCAATATACATTAAATGACCCATATCCACTTAAAAGGCTAAGCCTTATAAGTGGTGAGTCATTCAATTATATATTAAGATCCAACCATTTTTCTATTTTTCCAATGTGGGACTTAACCTTCACACATGTTCTAACAGGATCAAACTTTTTTTTCTTTGTACTAGGCCATGGGTAAGTACGTGCAATGCATTCATGCCACTTACATTAGGTAATTAATGAAGCTACTAAGTCGTGGTAAAGTGAGGAAGTTGAAGGAGAATAGCAAACCATAAAGAAATTGATCTAGAAGACTAAGAATGATGATGGATTCTAACTTCTAAGAGATTGTACGTTTGCAAATGATGGGAATCAATCAACTCTTCTTCCTTGAAGCAGGTATAAGTATAAAGAGTTGTAATGCTCAAAATACCCATATATTGAGTCATATTGGAATGCAGGATTTATCCTTTGTCCTCTTGGGATTTTATGGCGGATGGACACATACGAATTTCCCGACTAAAACCTGAGAGGGGGTGTAAGATAAGTTAATCTCTTTCATTTTATTTTTTTATTCTTTTTTCTTTTTGTTAGTAGTTCGCAGCTAAATTTCCGAAGGATCGACCACAGGCTAGCTCTAACCCAATAAAAAGAAAGGAAACGGGAAAAAAAAAATTCCTCTTCCTTTGATTGGTTTGAGATGATAAAGAGAAGAAAAATAACTAAACTAAAATATTTTAGCTAAAAATTTCCCTCTTAACTTTCCTTCTTTTTCCCTTTCTTTCACTCCATTTTCCTTTCTTTTTCTTTCTTTTCCTTGACTACCAAACAGAACCTAAAGACTTTGCTAGCTTGGGGATGGGGCTATAACAAAAGGCGAACTCATTTTTCTAGTATCATCGGAAAGTGCTTTGATTTTGGTTACTCCATCAAAATTGGTTAGCAACAGGAAACCAAAGACAAAATAAGAATGTAGTTGTAGTTCTTAGGCCTTATCACGAGGGTCCATGCTATAGATCCTCAGTGACGAATGAACAACCATCAGATGTTGTAGGAATTACTGGAAACAAAACTTAAAAATGACAGACGACATGAAAATCACTTCTTAAAAGCCAAGAGCATACACATGGATAAACAAAGTAGTATAGTCTATAGACACTGCTAACAGATTAGTTTCTTTGGCCCTTCCTTTTCTGCCTCTTCTGAGCTTTCTTTCCCCTTTCAAAGATCGCTACGAACCATTCATGATACCTCATGGTGAGCGTGTGCCCGATAACCAATCCAATTATCAGCCCACTTCCATATCCCAGGATTATGACCATCCGGTAAATAGCTCTCGAAAACTCTAAATCATCGCCTTGTGAGCTGTGTGCCGCCGGTGGTGGGGGTGATGTTTCTGAATTCCCGTATAACAATGTTAGAGGGACACCACACAATCCCATATTCCCACCATATGAGCTATTATCAAATGCATCGAATTGTTTCCCACAAGGTATAGGTCCTGTGAGACGGTTATGAGAAACATCTAGGACTGAAAGGAAAGTGAGTTGGGTTAGCTCCTAAGAGGAGGTTTTGAGATATGTCGAACGATTCCAGGTCCGTCAGATTTGCCAAGGATGACGGGATGACGCCAGTGACCTTGTTTCTAGAAATGTTTAGCGCTTGAAGTCCTTTGAGACTTCCAAGGGATTCTGGAATTTTGCCGCTGAATTTGTTGCTTGAAAGATCAAGAACTACAAATACACTTTGGATCCCCAAATAGAATAGATTTTTCCCTTTGTTAGATATTCTTAGTGAATAGATAAAATCCCACTCGTACACAACGTTTCCAAACACTAAAAAAGCTGGTTTCAACACGCGCATATATGTTGAATTCCCTTTCGTGGCCACTTTCATTGCATTCCAGTTCTGGAAGAACACTGATGGCAATGTACCTGAGAAATCGTTGTGAGAGAGGTCAATGATCCGCAGCTTGGAAAACTTCATATAGGTTTTAGGATTCTCAATGGCACCATAGAATCTGTTACATCGAAGAATAAGAACTTGTAATTAACTCGGAGAGAGTTCCCAACCAAAAGGGAAAAGTATCCTTGATTTTCTTTAGTTGTGTTCCACAACCAAGTTGGTATTTGGCCGTGAATACTATTATCAGCCAAATAAAGGAATTGTAATTTATCCTGGAACCTCAAGAAATTAGGGAACTCCTTCAAGTTGCATGACCCCAATCCTATACCAATGAATTTTGGACCAGTGGCATTGGTATTGTTTGTTCCGACTACTGTAAATTTGTTTTTGCCCAACCGCAATACAACAAGGTTTGGGAGATTTTGAAATATGTCTAGCTCGACTTCACCACTCAAGTTGTTTACAGAAAGATCAAGATATTCAAGATGCTTAAGTTGAGAGATTGAGCTTGGAAACGTGCCAGAGAGTTGATTATGTGGAAGTTCTATATCAGTACATCGGGTGAGATTTAGAAGCCAAGATGGGATTTCACCAAGTAACTCAGTATTTCTGACAACCAACACAGATAGCTGGGTCAGGTTAGCAAGAGATTGTGGCAATACAAGAGTACGACCGCTAAGTCCTAAGTGAGTTAGTTTCGATAGGTTCACTATTGATGATGGAATTTGTCCTCCGAAATTGTTTCCAGTAACGTCCAGATACGTGAGCTGGGTCAAATTGCCAACTGAGGGTGGAAGCATCCCATAAAAATTGGAGTCTGCTAAATACAACGTGTTTAAGGAATCAAGATTCCCAATTGAAGTTGGCAGCAATCCAAAAAAACTGGTCTTCCCAATCCACAATTCCTCAAGTGGACTACTGAGTAAAAACTCAGGAAGATAACCAAATAGGTTTTCATTGTATGTAATGCCTAACATCTGTAGGTTTGGCAGATGGAAAATGCCCAATCGGAATTCACCATATAGGAAACAATTCCAAAGAAAAAGACTTGTTAGAGAGGTCATATTTGATAAAGCATTTGGAACTGTAGAAGATACGTACACCCCACTGAGATCAAGTACTTCGAGGTCTGTTAGGTTTTGAGCTAGGTCTCTTAGACTGGATTTTTCAAGTTTCAAAAGATGTCCACGAGAAATTGCGTCTACATAGTTTGACAGATCAAGTAAACTCAATTTGGAAAGACAGGAGATCTCTGAAGGGATCTGACCAGAAAAAAAAGAACTGTGGAGGTCAAGACTCCGTAGTCTCGAAATATCCAATTCTGGTCGGGAGTTGAGAATAATTGAAGTGATTGTTAGCAAGGTTCAGCTTCCGAAGGTGAACTAGGCTGAAGAGTCTGCTGTTGGAGTTGATAGAACCATAGAGGAAGCTGCTACTGAGGTCGAGACCAATCACCCGACCGGTGTCATGGTCACACTCCACGCCATCCCACGAGCAGCAATCGCTACTGTTTACGTCGAGCTTCCATGACTCAACCTTTGGATAAGTAGAAGGGTTGTCACCAGAAGCAAACTTCTTGATGACAAAGCTGTGCTTGAACTGCAGCAAGGCTGATCTCTCATCTTCATGGCATAGTGGCTGCGTAGAAGAGTAAGAGTTAGTCAAAATATTAAGATTAAAACCACACAAGATCACGAACATGTGCAGATACAAAGATGAATCCATCATGCATAAGTAGCTATCGTAAGAGATACCAAAAATGGATGAGAAAGCTTATGCCTTTGATGTGCTTTTATACACTGCAAGTGTATCCTCCTCATTTTTTAAAGTCAAGTCCACCCACTAAACTAGTGGGATTAAATGAAAAGCAAAGTTGTGTGATGTTTGCTTGTAGAACACCAGCAAATTAAAGAGACAGGAAATCGCGTTGCACATTAAGATATGGTCTTCAATTGTGTGATTCCAAGCCCCAAATTTGAAATTAGAGCTAGAGAGGCGGAGTCTATCTTGTTGCTTTACAAGAAGTGATTTTGAATTCTGGACTGAAACAGTATGTCATTTAGATGCAACAGAATAGCACTAATAATTAGAAAGAAAAAAAGAAAAGGCAGCTCTCTCTCCTTTCCCCATTTTTCCCCTGCCCACGTCATGTGGAGCTTTTGATCGCTGACTGCCACGCCATTAATTAGATAATCTGTCGGCTGTGAAGAAGCACCTCATTCCTCTGTCCACAGTCTGTTTTTGCTATAAAAATTGCGGGATCAAATGTTCTGAAAATGTACTAAATATATTTTCTCCATTCTCTTCTTTATTCCTTTGTCACGCTAATGTTTCAAACAACAGAAAGCATGCAAGTAAATAGACATTCTTTCTTCATACTTTGGTCCCATTTCCCATCATCTTCCGGTCAGTCATTGCTCAACAGAATATTGCAATTAAAAGTCATGCTGAATATTATTTCTGCATTCTAACTGACTGTGGATAGGTACTGGTACAACACACTGCAAGACATTTCTCGCGTATATATGCCACACACGATCATTCGCAACTATTGGCTTAATAAAACTCAACCTCGGATTTTTTTATCGCTTGCCTCTAGAATTTTTCCCTTAGCAATTGCTGCATTGTTTAGCCTAAAAAGCTGACATGAGCAATGATTTCATATGGTCTAGTCCAACACCGCATGTGATATGGTCCTTAGTGGTGTGAAAGCCCCAGATTTCATATTATTGCTTAACAGGAAGAGTCCATCTTCTCAGGAGTCCGTGTGAATATAGAGGATAACATCATTAATTTGGTGACTACAGCCAAACATAGAACATCATTATAAGATATTTGATATGTGGTCGTCTGGTTGATCTTGTATTCTAAGGAACTAATCATTTGATGTTCATTTTTTCCAAAAATGCCAACTCGTGTATTGCATGTTTTGGATGGACCAGCTAAGCAATCAACAAGGATCTATTGGAAAGGGGAAGTTGGGCAAAAGGCTGCTGCATAAGATCCAAGCACCACGGTGCCCTGGGCGGAGCTAGCCTAGGGCTCCACATTTAGAAATATATTGCTAGAGCTTTTGATGTTGATTTTGTCATATCTGCTTAAACGACATTAAATTGAGTCGGGTACAGTCCAAGACGTCTCTTTTTAACTTACATCGATTGAGTAAATAGTTATTTACTTGTGTACTACTTTTGTGCTTCTAAGAAACATCGTTCATTATTGGTTTTAGTTTAACTTTTTCAAGTCATCAATGATCATTTGCATTATAGTACATCTTTCTATTTTAATTCTAGCACTCCATACAAGTTTGTGTCACACATACATCTAACAAGACGGAGAAGACGGGCAAAAAGACTCAGTTACCCTCGAATGACCAATGTTCTCCAACTTCACGATTTCACATAAGAGTTCTATGGGAGTTACAGTGTCATATTGACTCTTCGATTCCCCGTCCTCGCCAAAGAGGGCAAGAATGTGATATGCGTCTGATACTCCACAAATAAGGATCAGCAGAAGCAAAGCCACTGATGACAAAGCTATGCGTAAATTGCATCAAAGCTGGACTCTTATTGTTATGGCATGGTGGCTGTATAGAAGAGCAGAGTTAGTTAAAATGATTAAAACAACACAGGATCAGGAACATGTGAAGAAACAAAGATGAACCCATGTTGTATAACCAACTCTAGTTAATGAACTAATCAAAAAAAAAAAAAAAACTCTAGTTAATGACGTGCTTTTATAGTAGGATCTCAAATTTAAATTAATGCTATTTGACGCCCTAGAAACACGATTATGTGCCGTGTTCGCCTCGGAGAAAGTGCCTGTTGTAACAAACATGTAGTAGCTATGACACTCGTATCCATTGACCTACAAGATCATAAAGCAAACAACCAAATAACTCTTGGTAAATTTGTAGGTGTGGGAAAACACAAATGAGAACACTTCTGTACATTGAAGGGACTAACAAAGGAAATCATGTCCCACAACTAAGTGAGGCCCGGATAGCAAATCCATCTTGCTAGACTATGATTCGCTAACTCAAATTGTACTTCGAATACCAAAAGCAGCGATCCCTGTCATTAGGCGTCAAATGGGAAAGAGAAAGCGACACAAGGATGATAACGTATGTCGATTCATGCAATCTTACTTCTAGACAATAATTTGGGTGTCTAGCCTTTTATCTGCTACAAGTTGCACGATTGGTGCTACGGGGATTGACAAGCTATGACATTTGTTTCATTGATTTGTTGCACATTGTTCTTGTATTTGATAAAGCAAGGAATTTCTTCTGATCAGGGTATTTTTCCTAAGAACAGCCTGAGCTTCCATTTATTCGCTAGTGGATCGGATATTTGTTACGTATTATAAACTTCTCCTCTCATGGAGTGATGGAGTCATGTCTCTTGATCAATGACTTTTAGATCCCTGTCATTAGGCGTCAAATGGGAAAGAGAAAGCGACACAAGGATGATAACGTTCACCCACATTCTTCTGTAAGCCAAAAGTTTTCAGAAGAACACGATGTCAGTGAGGGCAATGATATAATCAGCAGCTTGCAGGAAAATGTTATCCTTCACATCCTCTCCTTCCTCTCTACCAAAGATGCCATACGAACTTCTATATTGTCAAGAAAATGGGAATATTTATGGAACTCTATTGCGATCATCGAGTTGGATGGTGCGTATCCTCTTGTTGACAAAAAGAAAAAAAGGTGTTTCTTGGATTTTGTGGAAAGAGTTCTTCTTCTTCACGATGCTTCAGACTTAAAAGTCTCATTCTAGTACTGTACAAGCGTGTAAATTCTTCTCGTCTTAGCTCATGGATTTGTGCTTTGATAAGGCACAACATTGAAGAGCTTGATCTGTCTTTACATTGGAATACACAGCCTATATTGCCTTGCTGCCTTTTCACTTGCCAGTCTCTATTGCAGTGCTTCAGGAGTTGGGTTTGGTGAACTGTGGATGGAAGAATCTAAAGACTATAACGATATGTATTCCGACACTGAAGAAATTAAAAATTGAGAATGAACTTATGAGGTCTGAAGATGTCGTCAGTTGTGTGACCAAAATTTATGCTACAAACCTGATAGTTGACTTCCATCTACATGACCTATCTTCATTAGTTGACGCATCTATTTGTTCATATGACGATATGCTGGACCATGACCTATCTTCATTACTGGGATTTTCAATGTTACGAAATTGTCGAGGTATGCTAGCTTATTTAATTTGCATTATCCATATGGAAAAGCTAGAGTTGTTAACAGTTGCATGCTTATGTTTGCGGCTCGCCCAGAAATTAAATCTTCACATTACTAATTTGTTGGTTTTTATTTTTATTTTTGTGCCAAGTACCTCACGCTGGTTGAAAATCTCTTGGACCGTCTTCCTACATTTTACAACATGACCCATTTGGTTCTGAATTCAGAATTTTGTGGTCATCATTCCATTGGAGTTCTGATAGACCTACTAGAAAAATCACTGAAGCTGGAGTTTCTTAATTTTGACCAGGTACGTCTCTAGAGGAACCCATTTCTCTCCAATCCAGAACCTTGTTGTCCGAACCCGTGGGACTCCCCAAAGTTTTATTTTTCATCATCTGAATCGTTCGTTCGTAGACCATGACTCGTAGCTATTGGGAAAATTATCAGTTTGATCCTGTAATGAGAACCACATGATTTTATCAGTCATATATGTCTGGAAAAGAAGTTAATGGTCTACAACCAATAGCCCATTTTTCCAACACGGCCCGGACACCACAGTTCAATCCGGTCCGTGGAGACTATTCATTCTATCTAATCTTTTGGCTTATCCGTCTCCTTTTTATTAATTTTTTTCAATGGTATCCAATTATCCATACTTATTTGTATATTCATTTCATCTAATTCTCTTAGGGCCTCGACCCTTTCGACGAGGATGATTGGATGTTGCGAAGAGTACCTTCTTGTTTCGTATCTTCCCTCAAAACTGTTCATATTGCAGATTTTGATGAAAAGCCGGTAGAGATGCAGTTTATAAGTTTTTTGTTAAAGAATGCAACAGTTTTGGAAAGTTTGACATTGTGTAGTAACTCGGAAGATATGGAGGAGAAGCAGCAGCGGAAGGTCCAGTTAAACAATCTTCCCAGAGGCTCAAAAAGTTGTGTTATTAAGTTGATTTGGAGCTGAACTTGTATTCTTCGACATTGCTGTGTTAAAGTGCCCTGAATTTTCGATTTGCCGTTTCTATTTTTTCTCGAGATGAAAACTGCTACCTCTGATTCTATTTGAATACGAGACTGTTTTTTCTTGTATCCAGGTAGAAGAAAATGGGTGATTTTGATCATGTATAAGAATGATTGGTATGTAAAAATCTAAGTAAATGGGATTCGGCTACTTGACCTGGATTCCAGTCGAAAAGTACACGAGGAGTACTTTAATTTGGCGCGAAAAAATCGAAAAACGATACACGAAACCACTCCATTTTTTTATTTGAAATATCATGATTTTAGCACCTGGGTGCTAAAATCTTTTGGAAAACTGGGCCCAGGCTTTTACCACTAGAACAACCCCATGAGATTTATTCAATCTTGATTTGAAACCTGAACAAGTAGGTTTAGAGATTCATTTTTTTGAAAACTATGTCACGTAATGTGCACACGTGTTCATGAGTAGAAAATATGAGCGGGATCGTGAACCTAAAATTTGAAAACTTTTCAAACTAACAAAATTAATTAGATCTGACTTTTTGAGCTAATAATTAGATCGACTTTTGAGAGAGTGAGAATTAGAATGTGACATAGCTAATACTAGTAAATACTACCATGTAGTGTTAATTGTTTTTTTCAGATAAAAAAAAAAGAGGAAAGAAAGAAAGGATTTTACTTTTGAAGGGAATGGGGAGTCGACGTTGCAAGCGTAGTCTGTAAAGAAAAGTTATTTCAAGTGTTCTTAAGGGGTATTTTGATAAAGAAAAAAAGTGTGGGAAACACTTTGGGGCCTCCCGTTTTTTTTAAAGAGTAGTAGATAAATGTTCGAAAAATTATGCTATGCCGCTACAGAAATACAACATGAAGAGTGTAACTCAATTGTTGGAGAAATTTTCATTTTATGACAGAATAAAAAGTGATGCTTCGTATTTTTCCATAAATGAAATATGGTGGAAAGCGAACTATCCTTCGAAGAGTGTATGTTTTGGTGTTTCCGTCTCCGTCTTTTGCGGGCCCTATAGTGTATTCATTGCGGTACTATTAATCGTTCATCTTTTAGGACACGCAAAGTAGTATACTCACGAGAAAATCAGCTTGATTGAACATCGATAGGTATGTCAAAAATCGAATTTTGATTCATAAAACAGACGGTCCATTTTAAATTAAAATGTCTATGCCCGTTTGTTTTATAAATTAAAATTTATTTTTTGGTATACCTATGGATTGTTAAGAGATATTGTCCCACATTGCTTGGGGAAGAAATGAGTGGTCACTTAATATAATGTTGGCCTTCTCCACTTATTGTCAATTGGTTTTGAGATGGATATAAAGTTTCAACATGATATCAGAGCGGGACCCATTCCATCCTACATTAAAAAAAAAAAAAAACAACTCACACCCCACGATGACAGACCAGCAAAAAGGCTACATAATGACAGGGTCACACGTGACTGACCTCAAATGTGACTATACGTGAGGGATTGTCCCACATTGCCTGAAAGATGTTAAGAGATATTGTCCCACATTGCTTGGGAAAGAATGAGTGATCACTTAATATAATGTTGGGTTTCTACACTCCTTGTCAATTAATTTTGATATGAATATAAAGTTTTCACATCAATGACCAATCATGTTGGTTTTTTATGCGCATAAATTATTATACTAGACCTACAAAATAAAAGCTTCAAATTATTGAAATGAACGCGGTAGTCCGGAGATAACTTTCGAATTTTGCTACCAGCACTTACTTTCAGCCCGACTTTCATCCCGAAATCCGACGTGGAATCCACTTTATATATTTTATAATTTCTCTCTCTCTCTCTCTCTTACTCCTTCCGTTCGTCCCTCTCAACTCTCTCTCTCTCTCTCTCACTCCCTGACTTCTCTCTCTCTCTCTTTCTCCATAACTTTCTCACTTTTTATTTTTTTCAAATTAAAATGTTCGTAACTTTTATTTTTCATATCCAATGTTGAAAAAAAATATATATTTAAAATTTACTCGATGACATCTATCAAACAAGACCAATATTGAATATGTAATTATGTACTTAAAGATATTCGATTGAGTTGAATAATGGAATGAATAGGCTCGTGAACACGGACGTTTTATTATTTAAACGTGGACGTTTTATTATGAATAGGCTCGTGAACATGTAAAAAACATATTTACATTTATCAAACAAGACCAATACCTAAAAAAATTATTTTTTCCTATACATAATTACATATTCAATATTGGTCTTGTTTGATAGATGTCATCGAGTAGATTTTAAATATATATTTTTTTTCAACATTGGATATGAAAAATAAAAGTTATGAACATTTTAATTTGAAAAAAATAAAAAGTGAGAAAGTTATGGAGAAAGAGAGAGAGAGATGTCAGGGAGTGAGAGAGAGAGAGAGAGAGTTGAGAGGGACGGACAGAAGGAGTAAGAGAGAGAGAGAGAGAGAGAGAGAGAGAGAGAGAGAAATTATAAAATATATAAAGTGGATTCCACGTCGGATTTCGGGATGAAAGTCGGGTTGAAAGTAAGTGCTGGTAGCAAAATTCATAACTGCACTGACGGGTGACCAGTGACCACAGTAATGTCACTTTCATGACCAACACACAAGGCTTTGTGTCCTTTTGAACTGTTTAGGAGAGGATCATGGGATGTTGTCCATACCATTTTTGTCTTAACTATTTTGTACATTTTGCAATGGGCAACGTTAGTTGTGATTTGTGAAGATATGGATGAGATCGAACTTTTTCCTTTTTACGTATAGTTTTTTGTGAGAAGACTAATGGACCTCGCGAAATATCCACTGTCCCTAATATAGAAAATTGTCTCGGAATAATTCATCTACTTATGAAGTCATCTCGGAATAAATCCACAATGCTGTTAATAGATTCTACAAGTTAGTCTCTCACAATTTACAAAATCGGAAGGGGGGAGGACTCCTAGAGAGCTTTTGGAAAGAAAAAAAGAAAAAAAAAGGAAGCTCAGTCAGATGTCAACAAGTGCTGAGTCAATTTGTCAAAATTTTTGGTTTTGAATTCATGACAGTTCATCCAATTTTTTGGATGACCCGATAAAGTACTTATCGATAAATTAAGCTAATTTTCTACAAGACAGATTAAAAGTTATTTCTTACAAAATGATCGTCTTTGATCATCAATTCTGAATCAAAATTGGATAAATTGATTAAACACTTTCCACTGGTCTTCAAATCTGTGGACTCGATATATACATTTTCAGTACCCACCCTTTCATGCCCATGTTATTTACTTTTTTGTAGTGTGGGATTTCGGTAAGTGTACACATGTTAACAATCAGCTCATGTTATTTACAATTTTTTTTGTCCTTTTGTTTTTTGTTATTGTTCGCAGCTAAATTTCCGAAGGACCACAATGTTGGGATTCCACCCCGTGTGGGCTGGATGGTCTTAGGCTAGGAGGGAGGGATTAGGAATTCACGGTGTGGCTCTTGGATTATAAATACTCGGATTTGTCTTTTTATTTTTGTGTGAAAAATTGAGAGAAAGGCACTAAGTGTGAGAGAGATACAGGAGAGAACAATGAGGATATCCCCCTCTCTGTGGAACAACAATGAGTGAGTGTGTAATCACCACGGATTTATCTCCGGATTTTAGTGAAATCCCCCTCTCTGTGGAAGTAGCTCCAATTGGCTGAACCACGTAAATTGTGTCTCGTTTGCTTGATTTTACAGTTTTTGTGCGTGAGGTGCGTGTTTGGCACAACACAGAGACTGTAAAGCTCTAGCACGGGGGATGGGGCTGAAAGAAAAAGGTAATACTATCATTTTTCTAGTATCATCGGAAAGTGCTTTGATTTGTTGATTGTAATTACTTCATCAAAATTACCTAGCAAGAGCAATACAGAGATTAAATTACTATAAAGTAGGACAAGGGTCCATAATTTAGATCATGAGTGACAAGGATACAATGAGGAATATAGAAACTAAGCTACACAGTAAACAACCATAACTTGTTGTAGGAATCACTGAAAAGACAACTTCAAAATGACAAACGACATGAAAATTATTTCTTGAAAGCTAAGAGCACACACATGGACAAGCAATATATATAGTACAGTCATAGAAACTGCTAATAGATTAGTTTCTTCGCCCCTTCCTTTTCTGCATCTTCTTAGTCTTCTTTCCCCTTTCAAAGATCGCAACAAACTGTTCATGATACCTCGTGGTGAGAGTGTGCCCAATAACAAACCCAACTATCAGTCCACTCCCATATCCAAGGATTATGACCATCCAGTAAATACCAATCGAAAACCCTGAATCATTGCCTTGGAAGCTGTGTGGTGGTGGCAGTGATGTTTCTGAATTCCCACATAACAACGTTAGAGGGACACCACACAATCCCATATTCCCACCATATGAACTGTTGTCAAACGTATCAAATTGTTTCCCATGAGGTATGGGGCCTGTGAAACGGTTATGAGAAAGGTTTAAAACTGAAAGGAAAGTGAGTTGGGGTAGCTGTGGAGGGATTTCACCTGAGAGAAGGTTTTGAGACATATCCAACGATTCCAGGTCCATCAGATTTGCAAATGATGATGGGATGATGCCAGTGAGGTTGTTTTTGGAAATGTTTAGAAATTGAAGTCCACAGAGACTTCCAAGTGATTCTGGAATTTTGCCGCTGAATATGTTGTTCGAAAGATCAACAGCAACAAACACACTTTGGATCTTCTCATAAAACCTTTTTGTCCCTTTGCTAAATATTGTTATCGAATAGGTATAATACTTAAAATTACTTAACTCTCCCTTCCCAAAAGAATATGTGTTTTTCCCTACTTGCATATATCTTGAGTTCCCTTTCGCGACCACTTTCATTGCATTCAAATTCTGGAAGTACTCCGATGGCAATGTACCTGAGAAACCATTGTGAGAGAGGTCAATGATCCGCAGCTTCGGAAACCTCAAATTCGTTTTAGGATTCTCGATGGCACCATGGAATCTATTAGATCGGAGAACAAGAACCTGTAACTCAGGAAGAGATCCCAACCAAAAGGGGAAAGTGTCCTCGATCTGATTATCTCCTAGAACGAGAATTTCAAGCATTGTACAATTAGCCAATGAACGTGGTACTTCCCCATACAATTGATTTTGACTCAAGTCAATCATCTTGATCCCCTTCGTGAACATTTGGGGAAGAGGACCTTGAAAATTGTTGCTACTCAGATTGAGAAGCAACAGAGAATCACTAGCAGAACTGGCCAAGCACTGAGGAATGACCCCACTTAAATTATTAGCAGACATGTCAAGCGCAAAAAGAGCACTATATTGGCAGAATGATGGAGGGATTTCTCCGGTTAGTTTATTACCAGCAACAGTATAAGAAAGGATAGACGATGGTGGAAGTGGGAGTGGTCCTTGCAGCCTGTTAAAGCTGAAATCTAGGTATTGTAGTGTTATCCAAGGAATTGTCTCTGGATGCTGCTCAAATCCTGTAAGAAAGTTTCCATGAAGGTCGATATATATCATTGTTTCTTTACTTGTGTACCACAACCAAGTTGGTATTTTGCCACGAATACTATTATCGGCCAAATTAAGGAATCTTAATTCATCTTGGAACCGCAAGAAATCAAGGAACTCCTTCAAGTTGCATGACGCCAATCCTATAGCACTGTATTTTGGTAGAGTATTGTTGGTACTGTTTGTTGCGAGCACCGTTAATTTGTTGTCTGACAAATCCAATACAGTAAGGTTTCTGAGATTTTGAAAGATGTCTAGCTTGACTTTACCACTCAAGCTATTTGTAGAAAGAGCAAGAAATTCAAGATGCTTGAGTTGAGAGATACAGCTTGGAATTGTGCCATATAGATGGTTTTCTGAAAGTTGTAGATCGGTTAATCTTGTGAGATTCGGAAGCCAAGAAGGGATTTCATCAAGTAACTCATTATTGTCGAGAGCCAACACAGATAACTGGGTCAGGTTAGCAAGAGACAGCGGGAATACATGATCACTTATTTTTGTATTAGTAAGGTGTAATATAGTGAGTTTTGATAGCTTTCCGAGTAGGAAAGGTAGTGTTCCTACATCAAAAGTACCACCGCCTAGTCCTAAGTTAGTAATTTTTGATAAGTTTGCTATTGATGAAGGAATCTGTCCCCACATATTGTTTTCAGTAACAACTAGATCCGTGAGCTGGGACAAATTGCCAATTGAAGTTGGCAGCAATCCATAAAAACTTGTCCTTGCAATCAACAATTTCTCAAGCGGACTACCGCATGGAAATTCAGGGAGATAACCAAATAGGTTATCATTGTCTGACACGCATAAAAGCAGTAGGTTGGGCAGATGGAAGATGCCCATTGGGAATTGACCAGACAACAAACAACTCCTAAGACTAAGAGTTGTCAGAGAGGTCATATTCGATAAAGCATCTGGAACTGTAGAAGATACATTCACCCCATTGAGGTCAAGTACTTTTAGGTGGGTTAGGTTTTGAACTAGGTCTCTCAGACTGGGTTTTTTAAGTTTCAAGAGATGGTTAGTAGGATGTCCGTCAAAGTATCCAGATAGATCAAGGAAAGTTAATTGGGAAAGATAGGAGATTTCTGAAGGGATTTGACCAGAAAGAAAAGAATTGTGGATGTTGAGACTCCTTAGTCTCGAAAGGTTACCAATGCTGGTCGGAATTCGAGAATAATTGAAGTGATTGTTCGCAAGGTTCAGCCTCCGAAGGTGAACAAGGCTGAAGAGGCTGCTGTTGGAGTTGATAGAACCATAGAGGAAGCTACTACTGAGGTCCAGACCGATCACATGACCAGTGTCATGGTCACACTCCACACCATCCCACGAGCAGCAATTACTATTATTTCCATCGAGCTTCCATGACTCAGCCTTTGGATAAGCAAAAGGGTCAACAGAAGCAGACTTGTTGATGACAAAGCTATGCTTGAACTGCAGTAAGGCTGATCTCTCATCTTCGTGGCATAGTGGCTGCGTAGAAGAGTAAGAGTTAGTCAAAACATTAAGACTACAACAACATAAGATCAGGAACATGTGAAGATACAAAGATGAACCCATGATGTATATAACCAACTCTAGTTTAGCAATGTTGGGTGAACAAGCATATGGTTATGATGTGCTTTTATAGTAGGATCCCTACTTCAAATTAATGCAATTGGACACCCTAGAAATGTCTACAATCACAATTCTGACTGCCTTGTACGTCCACGTACCTTGAAAATTTTGTCCATCGTAATCCTGTGAAGATGTGAAATTTTGTCCGTCTACATTCGCTTTCAATATTGTGGAAATTGTGGAAATCTTGTCCTGTTATTGACTTATAAGTCCTTTCATAGATACCTTGTGGACTGGGTATTGGGTAACCCTTATCCATTTGAACTTAGAGATTGGAGACCCCACTGGGATAGAAGCTAGGATTTGTTTGATGTGCATTTTTACCCAAAATGTGGATTCAGTGCATTAGCGATTCATTGTATCTATGGGGGCCCAGCTAGAAAAACTGGAGTTAATCACTCCCCAAGACGCTCGGTCACTTGAACTTCTAACAAAACGGTGGACAAACGGCAAAAGACTTCTACAAAAGAGCCAAAAGTGATTGTGTTCTACAAGCTCTAAAATAGTGACTTGGACCATTTTATTCAGGATTTTCTCCCGATTTAATTGAGGTGGCTTAAACTGGCTTGGGTACACTGAATAGAAAAAAGAAAGTGATTTGTACCTTACGGACTTTCTCTCATAACACAAATAAATATAGAATAATAGGTTATTGACTCTGATTGGGCCTCTATACTTTACAATAAGACATTACATTCAGTGAACATGATTTGTATGTACCAAATGGTAGAGAGATGACGTGTGCCAAACCTTCAAATTGAATTAGCAACAAAAAGGATGTAAACAAAACATGTAAAAAACATGTAGAGGAAGGAATTCCAAATATCTCTTGTAAGTGGGATTTTGGGGTTTGAAGGCATGAGCACCAAGTCCCAAACCCAAGAGCAGCTACTCCTGTTTCCAAGTTTTTTGAAACCAAAAGCTAGTTAACGGGTTTGTTTAACGTTTGCTAAAATGGAAAATCTATAAGAGTTGAGTTTAGCTTGGGTGCTAAAAACATTTCTATTTCCTATTAGCTAAAAGTTAAGTGGCTAAAATCACCTTGCTGCTTTTAGCAAATGAAAATCGAGGTTGCTAAAAAAAAAAAAAGCTTTACTTTTAGCAAACGGGAAACTCACCCTAAATCAAACATAAAATTCACGTGAGTACATCTGATTGTGTCTCTCTGTATGCATCTAGAGAGAGAGAGAGAGCAAACCAGTGAGAGCAGCGACTTTGTGCCAGAGACGGGGATCCATTCTTCAGTGTTTACCACTTCCCGGATTCCATCCGTTGAGCCAACAGTGGAATCCCCAAATCAAGCAACGAAGCTATCAGCTTCCTACTTTTTCTCTTTAAACAAAATCTTAAAAAAAAAGAAGCTATCAGCTTCCAATGACGCCATATACTTTTCTCCAGGATTTGTCACTTCCCTACCGCTGATACATTAGCAAGTTTACTAATTAGTGCCAAAACCTTGCAAAAGCTACTAATTTTTTAAATTCGTAGTGTTAAGAAGACAAAAATGACATGTTGTACCGGTTGGTGTTATTTTTGAGCAATATCAAATTTACATTATTAGATTAAACTCATCTCAATTTTTAAAGCAAATGAAATGGCTTGGACAGTGTGAAAGAAATAACAACAGCAATTTTGGGTGCCAAATTTGGCATCAAACATGACATTGTCAATTTTGAGAATCAACAAATTGCATTGGATAGGCTTAAATTTGCTATTTGTTTTTTTCCCAAATTATAGCTTTGGCACCCTAAATGGCAATGGATGAACTTGCTCAAGTCCACCCGTCAATGCCAAAATAGCATTGCCAAAGTAATTTTTTTTTTTTTTAACGGAAAAAGGGAGTTTATTATTATTAGATAGGGAAATGGTCAAAAGACCGAACATCATCAAGGGCGAGATTAAAGAGCGTATGAGGGACATGATCACCTAACACTCCAATCTTGCACCTAAAAGGACTTGTTTAGCCAACGAATAAGCTACCCTATTAAGATGATACATTTCTAGACAATAACTCCACACCTTTTCTCTAGCCACCCAGTGCTTCATCAGGAGTTGGATTTGGTGAACAGTGGATGGAAGAATCTAAAGACTATAACATGTATTCCGACACTGAAGAAATTAACTGTTGAGAATGAACTTATGAGGTCTGAGGATGTCCTTAGTTGTATGACCAAAATTTATGCTACAAACCTTATCTATCTCGATTGCGAGAATGACCCTTGCGACATGGCCAGTACGCGTCATTCCATCGCAGCGACCACTTTTCTTCTTAAGCACCAAGCCTGCACCAATATCTCCCCTATTCCCTTCACATCTTAGGCATGGTCGCGACCCTCTGGGTCATGTTAACACCCCATTCAAGCCTCACAGTATCTTTCCATCATAAGTTTTTTAATTCTTGGCCATGCACAGATACAACATTTACCCAATTTAGCTCTTGAAGATTACAAATCTAACCACCAACTGAGTGCGGAATCTGTAAATTTTAACCACAAATATATCCACCTTTCTTCGGACAGAATTTTCGCATTCTCAAAGAAATCTTCAATATCGAGAATCCAATCTAAAATATCTTCAAAGTACTCATTAGCACTGATTTTAGGTAAGTTGTCATAATACCTGAAAGGATGAGTATATTTCATGCGCATGTAGTCATCATACTTGAAATCAGCACAATTAGCTGGATGTCTCCCAACTACAATTTGATTACCGGGCTGGCGTTGGGAAAATCCCACCGCGCTTTCCCGATTCTGGTTAAGAGAACAGCGTTGGGCAAATCCCCCCGCGCAATTCTTGTCAACCCTTTTTGGTCCATGGTTTAGGCGAAGAGTGAGCAGCCCCAGCGCTTGTTGTTCATTCACCATCTTCCTCGGATCAGCATACCTTTGACCAACGTCAAAGGGTGTGTCACACATTTACCCAAAACTGTACGCATTTACCCAAACACACAACTCCACCAATTTGTTTGGTTTCACACATTTACGAGTGTTTGTACATTTGGGTTTTTATTTTTAGTGTGGTTCTAGAATTATTGGAGGAAAAAATAGAGAAAAAAAGAAAAAAGAAAAAAAGGGCCTGCTCAAAAAAAAAAACCAAAAAAAAGAACTCTCTAAAAGATAACAGAATAAAGACTTCACTGCCCACCCAACACGTGCGGAAGCTGAGAGCCATCAGGCGACTAACGCGCCAAGAGTATTGCTCGTGCAAGCTTGGGAAACTTATTTAATTTTATACTATAAATTACTAATTTATTATTATTTTTGGTTGCCTCGGCCCGGGGAGTTGCCCAAGCCCGGAGGTTTGCTGGGCTTACCCCTGAACAGCCTGTAGAACACCAGCAAATTAAAGAGGAAGGAAATTGCGTTGCACGTTAAGATATGGAAAGCAAATTAGTACTGGGAGTAATTTGAAAGCATATTGTGTCGCGTTAGTGTGAGGAACACCAGGAAATGAAGAGAAAGGAGATCGTGTTTCGCATGTGATATGGTCCTAACGGCTCGTTTGGATGGGGTCTTAGTGGGGGGCATAAATATGGGGGATCTTATTTATGTCCGGCATCCAATCGGGCCGTTAGTGGTGTGATTCTAAGCCCCGGATTTGATGTTATTGCTTAACAGGTAGAGTCCATCGTCTCTGGAGTCCGTGTGAATATAACATCATTAATTTGGTGACTACAGCCAAACATAGAACACCATTATAAGATATTTGATATGTGGGCGTCTGGTTGATCTTTGTATTCTACGGAACTAATTATTTGATGTTCATTTTTCCAAAATGGCAACTCTTGTATTAATCATTTGATGTTCATTTTTCCAAAATGGCAACTCTTGTATTAATCATTTGATGTTCATTTTTTCCAAAATGGCAACTCTTGTATTCTAAGTCCAAAATGGCAACTCTTGTATTAATCATTTGATGTTCATTTTTCCAAAATGGCAACTCTTGTATTAATCATTTGATGTTCATTTTTTCCAAAATGGCAACTCTTGTATTCTAAGTCCAAAATGGCAACTCTTGTATTAATCATTTGATGTTCATTTTTCCAAAATGGCAACTCTTGTATTAATCATTTGATGTTCATTTTTCCAAAATGGCAACTCTTGTATTAATCATTTGATGTTCATTTTTTCCAAAATGGCAACTCTTGTATTCTAAGTCCAAAATGGCAACTCTTGTATTAATCATTTGATGTTCATTTTTCCAAAATGGCAACTCTTGTATTAATCATTTGATGTTCATTTTTCCAAAATGGCAACTCTTGTATTGCGTGTTTTGGATGCACCAGCTAAGCAATCAACAAGGATCTATTGGAAATTAAAGGGAAGTTGGGCAAAAGACTCCGGCAGGCGGCAGTCCTGCATAAGAGCCAAGCACCTGACGCCCCGGGCAAAGCTAGCCTAGGGCTATATGCAACGATAAAGTCAAGGGTGGCAAGTGGTGGATGGTGGATGAATTTTTGCCTTTTTTTTTTATCATCTACATTTTGAAATATCTTGCTAGAGTTTTTGATGTTGGTTTTGTCATAAATGCTTAAATGACATTAAATTGCATCGAGTACGGTCCAAGATGTCTCTTTTTAACTTACATCGATTGAGTAAATAGTTATTTACTTGTGTACTACTTTTGTGCTTCTAAGAAACATCGTTCATTATTGGTTTTAGTTTAATTTTTTCAAGTCATCAATGATCAATCGCACTATAGTAAATCTTTCTATTTTAATTATAGCACTCCACACAATTTTGTGTCACATACATCTAACAAGACAGAGAAGACAAGCAAAAAGAGTCTGTTACCCTCGAATGACCAATGCTCTCCAACTTCACGATTTCACATAAGAGTTTTGTGGGAGTTACAGTGTCATATTGACTCTTCGATTCCCTGTATTCACTAAAGATGGCAAGAGTGTGATATTCGTTTGACACTTCACAAATAAAGATCAGCAGAAGCAAAGCCATCGATGACAAAGCTATGCGTAAATTGCATCGGCTGTACTCCTATTGTCATGGCACGGCGGCTGCATAGAAGAGCAGAGTTGGTAAAAATGATTAAAACAACACAGGATCAGGAAAATGTGAAGAAACAAAGATGACCCATGATGTATAACCAACTCTAGTTACCAAAGCTTATGTTTTATGACGAGCTTTTATAGTAGGATCTCAAATTCAAATTAATGTTGTTTGACGCCCTAGAAACACGATTATGAATGCCGTGTTTGCCTCGGAGAAAGTGCCTGTAGTAACAAACATGTAGCTATGACACTCGTATCCATGGACCTACAAGATCATAAAGCAATCAAACAAATAATTCTTGGTAAATTTGTAGGTGTGGGAAAACACAAATGAGAAGACTTATGTAAATTGAAGGGACTAACAAAGGAAATCATGTCCCACAACTAAGTGAGGCCCGAATAGCAAATCCATCTTGCTAGACTATGATTCGCTAACTCAAATTGTACTTCGAATACCAAAAGCAGTGATCCCGATCGGGGATCGAGTAACTAGGACACGCTTGATGTCCCTTTTTGTTTCACAATTTTAACTCAATCCATTAACGAGTGTTAATTCATTACTCGAACTTATAACAAAACGGACACCACTTGTCAAAGACTTCTTGCAATCGAGCTGAGCATTAACGGTTTCCACAAGTTAGAAGCTCACAAACAGTAATTTCAATAAAGTGTTAAGTCGTTTTAGGTTGGCTCCCATAGACTGGTTATAGGCATTCACTCACAAGAGATTAAATGCGAACGAGAATTGAGGATCAATCATTTTTCTTTTGTAATTCATCTTCACTGGACCTTATTAATTTGCATGTTAGCACAACTGCTCCAGGGGTTGAAAATGGAAAAGATTTCATGCCAACAAAAAAAAAAAAAATGGCAAAATGGGTGTCACAGTACCCATAAACTCATTATCCTCTTAAATTTGACATATGCCAATTCTTCTGTCATATATATATGACAATAGTATTGGCAAAATTGCCATTTGAGAGAGAGAGCGCCCTGTTGAACCCTCACCATGCACCCTTGAAGACCCCAGTATGATATGCCCATTGTGCAAAATTTGGAAGGTGGTGGGACCCACCTCGGGGTCCCATACCATATAAGTGATCCGAGTTGTTCATTTCTTCAATACAATTCGTCAAAGAAATCAAGGCTGTGTTCGGATTGGCTTTTGGAATGCTTTTCAAAAATGGGCCTTGCAACACTTTTCAAAAAAATGACTTTTTCTCCTCTCCTATACGTTCACTTTTGACTGCAAAACCCAACCAGTGGGCCCCCCACTTTTCCTCCTCTCCCTGTGCAAAACTGGACAGTGGGCTCCAGTCCAAAACCCAATTACCTATTGTGACGCGTTTCTCTCTCTCTCTCTCTCTCTCTCTCTCTCTCTCTCTCTGCGCAAAACCCAGCTGAATGGGACCCACATACTGCTGCTGCTACAGTTGGCATCGGATCACAAATGTTTTTTTGAGAACAAAAAATTATTTTTCAGTTCAAATCCGAACAAGGCCCAAATTTTGCGAAAAATGGCAAAACATGGATATGCACCACCCTTGCCTTTTTTTTTTTGACAAAATTGCACTCAGGAGTGTGGATGCTCTTAATTATAACTCTTATAGATTGCTTGTCCCCCGGTTCATGCAATGCTTTCATGCTACGTACATTAGGTAATTATAATTAGGTTCAGGCCTGTGACGTCTCACATGAAGCTGTTGGATAATACTCCATTGCTTTAGTTTAGCTCAATTGAGCATGCAAACAAAATGTGATTTTTTTGTCAAACAACAAAAAAAAATTAGATCTGATTGCTCCCGATTTTACGGATATGGAAACAGGAAACAGCAATTTTAAGTCAAGTGAACCAGTATAGAGAAAGTGAATCCCTGATGTTGTAGCAAAACAAGCAAGAACATGTTATGGATCGATCAAACCAACACACCCACACGCACAAATAAACTTTGTGGTTCCCCAAAATCGGGTACGTCCACGGGAGAGAGAACACTTTTCACTATATTGGATGAGTTACAATGAGATAAAAATACCCAACCCAAACCCACGCTCACTTGTATTTTTATCTCTCATGCACACACTCACCAATTTGCTCACACAATATCTCTCAACACACTACAATTTTCTCTCTCACTTTTTTCTTTTCTACACCACGCACGGCACACACTGCACTGCTCATTTTGTACTTGGCATGGATGAAGTAATGAAGATTCTGGAGGCAGCAGCAACAACTCTTGGGAATACACATGCACAGCCGCCCAAATCATTTAAATGCCAAACCGAATGCATCTTCAATCCTTGGAAACATAAAGCTCCACCAAACTAATTTATTTCCTCCACCGAAATACGCATTTCCAATGCCAAAACTAACTAATGTTATTTGTTTCTTTTTTTTTCTTTTCCATAAATCATGTGCAAAATCCCAACAGAACAAAAGGAGTAATGTAATACTCGGCCAGTAAATAGAAAAATCATGCAAGAAAGGAACAATTCTCTCGGGCTGCCGGCATTGTGTGGAACAAAGGAAGTATTTTCTCATTTGTTGTTTTGGACTAGAGTGCTATGGTAACAATTAATGGATGCAAACTGACCATAATAGCTCTCAATCCTCTTTTAAGACTACATTTTGTCAAAATCTTAGCCGACTATTTGGTGACCGGATGTAAAGGACGGATATAATATCACACCATATAATATAGTTGAACTACTTGTATTCCCCGATTGCATATCTGCACCTGGCTGGATATAATAACACATCTTCCCTATTAATTAAAAAATGACATATTTTCTTTTAATTCTATATTCACCAACTTATATACACTCCGAAACAAACAAAAGCATAAATATAATGGCTTTGTCCAGAAAGCTTTTTGAATAAGTTTTTTTGGAGTTTGAAGTTCAATTTTGGATTTCAAATGTAGATTCCCCAAATAACCCAGGTCCCACCGAGGCGAGAGGTGCTCCGCACCCCCCCCTGACACCCTTGTCCCCCGGCCCCACCCCACCCTCTCCCCAAATTACCCCCCCTCACGGTTTTTTTCTTTTTTTTTTTTTCTGTCTTCTTATTTTTCTTTTTTTTTCTGTCTTCTTTTTTTTCTTTTTTTTTTTCTGTCTTCTTTTTTTTCTTTTTTTTTTCTGTCTTCTTTTTTTTCTTTTTTGGTTTATTCAATTTTATTTATTTAATTACTCATTTAATTTGGTTTATTCAAAGTACATTTGCAAGTAAATTATTTTCTTAAATTTGCACTTAAATTTCACTTTATGTTTAGAAACTTTATATTATTTTAATTAGTTAATTAAGTTGTCTTAACAATGAATAATAAATAAAAAACTTCTAAAAGTGAATAATAATATTACAATCACGTTTTAAAGTGAATAAATATTACAATCACGTTGACAAGTGGTCAGCCCTAATCAATATTGCCTCCAAATTGTGGTGGTCCCGGCACGACACCCAGTACCTCGAACCACGAATCAAGACGTGTGGCATAACTTAAAGCCCATCCTTTAGCTTCAATCGATGCATTATTCCACCACCACATTGGGATGGGTGGTACAGGGTGATTGGGGCGCAAAAAAAGTTGTACAAAGTGACTGTTAATACGGGCAATAGCTATTTCATTGCGCTGTCGGACTGGAACTGGACGGGATCTCAAGGGCAAGTGAGTAAAACAACCTCCAACATTCGCGTCAAATGTGTGTAGTACAATGTTGTACCGTGATGCGATGACTACCCCCAAACTCATACAGTCCATCCATTTTGTATATGGAGCTGTAGGCATCCAACATCTCAGTGACTCTAGTATCTCATCTGCCCTATTTTGTTCTTGATAAACCGCATTGTAGAGATATCTATTCTGAATAATTTCTTCGATAAGATCATGTCGTACTTGAGCCCAGCCCTCCTCACTGTCATAGATTTGCGCGGCTATCGCCCTGAATCCACAATGACCATCAGCTTTGACGTCTACAGTGTGGGACATATACTGCTGAAATTGCCAAGGTAAATGCTGAATGTAGTGGTTGTGCTCCCTCTCCCTATCCGCTGTCTCCCTTCCTGCATTTATCGCTTTCCCTTTCCCTTTCCCTCTCAATGTAGATGCAGCTCTGGATGTTGAAGTAGATTTTTCTGTGCAAGAAGGTATCCGTTTTCCACTCTGCTCAGCTTTTCCGGCAGGTCGACCTTTGTGTTCTGTATTATACGATGGCCCTCGAACACTGCTGTTAGATGGATCTGCTATATCAACAAACCTGCTTATCATATGCTTTCGCATACATGGATCCATCCCTTGCAATATGTCAACCACACGAGATGTCTCGTCGGGTTGTTCTCCCTCGGCATTAAACCCGTCCGCTTGCATAGAGAGCCTACTCCAATGAACGTGGATACTGGATAGCGGAATCGGAATGCCCATGGTACGGTAATCCCTCAGATCGTGCATGCATGGCAACCCGTGTGATGTTTTGATCGAACAACCGCAACTGCCGCTTGGGAGGGGGTAGGCATCTGCGGCGGATTCTAGCTGACCATCGATCAACTCCATTGCATACAATGAAATGCGACACCTTATTTCATCAAAAATGGCGTCACGTAAATGTATGTGGCGTGGAATGTTGATAGATTTCTCGAAGGACTTCTTAATTTTCCCAAATTGATTTACCAACATATTCTCTATGCCCTCAAAAGATGTTTGGAGCGATGACATGGTGGTACCCCCCAAATATTTCTTTAGCCTCGCATGTGCAGACTTGGCCCTGTAATAGAATAATACACTTTGTTTAAAATAGGAAAGTTTACTAGTGTAGTACAATATAATGCAGAAAATTTAACTCGTCAAGTTATAAAGTCACTATACCTTTGGCTTGAATTGCTTCCGAGGTGCATACATGTATCTGTCCATGCTGTAATAAATCGCTCTTTGTACGGCCTTAACCATGTATCCGCAAGATAAGATATGACACGCGGATATTGGCTATACTTCTCGCACATGGCAACCCACTTCTGTTGGTAAGACGAAGTGCTCGGTGAATGAATAAGGGTCTGCCATGAATCGCAAAAGTCTGGAAAGAACGAACCAAGCACAGCGCTGCAGTTCTTCATTACGCACTGATTTATGTGCCAAATGCAAAGGATGTGACGTGCCATGGGGAAACACGCTTCAATGGCGTTAATAAGTGCCAAATCACGATCTGTAACAAACACCAATGGCAACGATGCCCCATTTCCAACCATCCAATTCTTTAAGGTATTCAAGGCCCAAGTACATGTATCTTCCCTCTCATTATTAAGATATGCGAACATAAGCGAGTAGGTTTTATTTGTGGATGTCATACCCACAACCTCCAATAGTGGTTTCCGATACTCATTCGTTTTGTATGTGGCATCAATTACCAACACGGATGAAAAGTTGACAGATAGCTCTAGACTTGTAGGATGAACCCAAACAATATCTGTGATTTCGTTGGTCTCTTGATTTGTCCTAAAGTCATGGAGGTATCCTTTCTCAATTAATTGGTCTAAGACATATTGAGTTTCAGTTAGACCGCCCCGTTTGGCTTCCTTGTTTCTCAAGATAGCGTTGTAAATGCTTTTAATTCTTGTAGTGTTTGACGAATCTTTTTTCTTCAAAATACTAAGAATTTCACGAGGTGCGGTGTTGTTGGCCATCTCGACCACAAATTGTTTCTCCATTGGTTTTAGCCTTGATGGGTACTCGTGACCCTCAATATTTTCTGCTGGTTCATGGTTATGGAGCCCACAAGAAACCCTTAAACCCCACTTGGCACCGTCTGGAGGTATTGGTATACCTCGCAACGCAAATGGACAGTCACATTTTTTAGTCCCAGTATTTCTATTCAAGATTTGCCCTTCTACCCCACGGTGCGGTCTATACTGTCCTCCTCTCTCACAACCAAGAATGCACTTCGGCAGCTTGCCGCCTTTTAAATTAGCAGATTTATTAATAACTACCACAATACCGTTTTCGAGACCAACTCTCTTCGCCCAAACTAACATATCTTCTCTACTTTCAAATATCTATAAAAAAAATAAACAACGAAAATGTATAAGTAAAACATTATTCAGTCGTACCATATTTTATCTCAGTCAAAATAACCGACGAATATGCATAACAACAACGAAATAACTAACCTGGTCAGTTCTAAATTCGGGTGTATAGTCGCGACTGTTGTAGGAGATGCTCTCCTGACTTGGCACATCATTCTCAAATGACCAACCATCTGGATCGTAGTAGCCATCCATAATGTTCTTCGATGAATTACGAAAAAAGAAAGAAAAATATTGGGAGATGTTCTGTGAATGTATGTATGAAGTAGTGGGAGAATTAAGAAGAGAACGTGTGAAGTAGTAGAAGAATGAGTAATATAAATAGATAAGGCATTGGGGGGGGGGGGGCAGGATCAAAGATAGGTCTGATAAGGAACACGTGGTAAGGCATTGGGGGGGCCAAGATCAAAGATAGGTCTGATAAGTAACACGTGGTAAGGCATTGGGGGGGCCAAGATCAAAGATAGGTCTGATAAGTAACACGTGGTAAGGCATTGGGGGGGCCAAGATCAAAGATAGGTCTGATAAGGAACACGTGGTAAGGCATTGGGGGGGCCAAGATCAAAGATAGGTCTAAAAAGATAGAAGAGAAAAAATATATTAATAAAAGATATAAATAAATATTTAAATGAATTAAATAAAAAACTATATAAAACAAAATAAATGAATTAAATAATTAAATGAATTAATATAAAGAAATTAGTTAACCAAATAAAAGAAATAAAGAAATAAATTAATATTAATAATAGAAAAAAGATATTAATAAAAGATATAAATAAATATTTAAATAAAAGAAATGAATTAAATAAAAAAAAACTAAATAAAACAAAATAAATGAATTAAATAATTAAATGAATTAATATAAAGAAATTAGTTAACCAAATAAAAGAAATAATTTAATATTAATAATAGAAAAAATATACTAATAAATTATTAAATAAAAGAAATGAATTAAATAAAAAAAACTAAATAAAAGAAATAAATAATAAAATAATTAATTAATAAAATAAATAAATAATAAAAGAAATAATTAATAAAAGAAATAAATAATAAAAGAAATAATTAATTAATTTAATATAGGAAGAGAGAGGGGGGTAAAAGGGTCAAATGGGTGGGGCCGGGGGGGGGGGGGCGCGTGTCAGGGGGGGGGTGGGGGGGGACGCAGAGCAATCTGCCACCGAGGCCCTTCCTCTCTACCTCTGCCACTTTGACCAGCAATGATTGTATGTATTCTATGTAGTCCCCTTCAAGTGGCCCCCTCTCAAATCCACGTGTCCTCTTAGTGGCCCCTCTATGACCACTGAACCCATTTAAGGAGGGATTCAACTAAAAAAAAAACCGTGAAAAACTTTTCCAAACAAAGCCAATATCCCTTCTTCTACAAATAACTCAAAAAACAAAACCATTTACGACATATTCTTCAAGGCTTACTTTGGGTTTGGAAACCAGGGAAAATGAGAGAACATAAAGGAAAAGAAAATGGGAGGGAAAGGAGAGGAAATTCTTATTGTGCACAAAAGTTGAATTCATTATTTTGTCTCAAATTTCAATATAAACCAAACCTAGGATAGAAATTTTTTTAATTTCCCTTTCCAAAGAAACCTTTTAGAGAAAGGAAAAAAAATAAAAAATAAAAAAATAAACCACAAAAGAAAATCGGTCAAATATTTTTAACAGCTGATTTCGAAACAACCAGAAATAGGTAAAACCCTAACTCACTCACTCCCCATCAGTCTTGGCAGAATTCGAAGATTTCGACTACCCAGGTATCTCTCTCTCTCTCTCCATTATGTACCCGTTTCTTTCCTGTCATCGTGAATCTGTTACAGTCTTAAAACTCTCCGCAAACAATGAAATTGAAACACTTCGACATTCTGTTTATGAAAAAGACGATGGAGTAATTTCATTTAGTAGATGAGAGCCCAGAATTTTGCTTCATGAATCGAAAGGGTCTTTCATTTATTGTCATTTCGGTGCTCAGTAGTCATACTTTCTTTGGCTAGCAGATCTCCATTCTGTCATTTTCAGTACTCTGTGTATGCGCCTTTACTGATTTGGAAAAATATAGCTGTACCCATTTTGTTTACGTAGGTTATAAATGTATAGACATTGATATACATAAATTTGGATGTTTTTAGCCTTTGTTGTGCTAGGGGATTGATTGATATACATTTTACCTGCACTTTTGTAAAAACAAGCAAGTTCTTAGTAATTGAGCAACCTTTTGCAAAACAACACAGAGTTACCCCTTTTTGTTTATTTCGTGTATGTCGATTCATGCAATCTTACTTCTAGACAATAATTTGGGTGTCTTTAGGCTTTTATCTGCTACAAGTTGCACGATTGGTGCTACGGGGATTGACAAGCTATGACATTTGATTCATTGATTTGCTACACATTGTTCTTGTATTTGATAAAGCAAGGAATTTCTTCAGATCAGGGTATTTTTCCTAAGAACAGCCTGAGCTTCCATTTATTCGCTAGTGGATCGGATATTTGTTACGTGTTATTTAAACTTCTCCGTCTCATGGAGTGATGGAGTCATGTCTCTTGATCAATGACTTTTCGATCCCTGTCTTTAGGCGTCAAATGGGAAAGAGAAAGCGACACAAGGATGATATCGTTCACCCACATTCTTCTGTAAGCCAAAAGCTTTCAGAAGAATACAATGTCGGCGAGGGCAATGATATAATCAGCAGCTTGCCGGAAAATGTTCTCCTTCACATCCTCTCCTTCCTCTCTACCAAAGATGCAATACGAACTTCTATATTGTCAAGAAAATGGGAATATTTATGGACCTCTATTGCGATCATCGAGTTGGATGGTGCGTATCCTCTTGTTGCCAAAAAGAAAAAAAGGTGTTTCTTGGATTTTGTGGAAAGAGTTCTTCTTCTTCGCGATGCTTCAGACATTAAAAGTCTCATTCTAGTTCTGTACAAGCGTGTAAATTCTTCTCGTCTTAGCTCATGGATTTGTGCTTTGATAAGGCACAACATTGAAGAGCTTGATCTGTCTTTACATTGGAATACACAGCCTATATTGCCTTGCTGCCTTTTCACTTGCCAGTCTCTAGTGGTACTGAAATTGTCTATGTACTGGTCTTTGAAAGTTCCAAGTGTGACTCACTTCTCGAAGCTTAAGACCTTGGAACTTTCGAATGTTACATTTCCAGATGATAACTCTACACAACATCTTTTCTCTAGCTGCCCAGTGCTTCAGGAGTTGGGTTTGGTGAACTGTGGATGGAAGAATCTAAAGACTATAACGATATGTATTCCGACACTGAAGAAATTACAAATTGAGAATGAACTTATGAGGTCTGAAGATGTCGTCAGTTGTGTGACCAAAAGCTTTAATTGCCTGATAGTTGACTTCCATCTACATGACCTATGTTCATTAGTTGATGCATCTATTTGTTCATATGATGATATGCTGGAGCAAGACCTTGCCCCTCGAGTGCTCAGGTTACTTACTGGGATTTTCAATGTTACGAAATTGTCGACTACAAGTGAGATGGTTGAGGTATGCTAGCTTATTTAATTTGCATTATCCATATGGAAAAGCTGGAGTTGTTTAGTCAACAGTAGCATGCTTATGTTTGCGGCTCGCCCAGAAATTAAATCTTCACATTACTAATTTGTTGGTTTTTATTTTTATTTTTGTGCCAAGTACCTCACGCTGGTTGAAAATCTCTTTTACCGTCTTCCTACATTTTACAACATGACCCATTTGGTTCTGAATTCAGAATTTTGTGGTCGTCATTCCATTGGAGTTCTTTTGGACGTACTAGTAAAATCACCGAAGCTGGAGTTTCTTAATTTTGACCAGGTACGTCTCTAGAGGAACTCGTTTCTCTCCTATCCAGAACCTTGTTGTCTGAACCCGTGGGACTCCCCAAAGTTTTATTTTTCATCATCTGAATCGTTCATTTGTAGACCATGACTCGTATTTATTGGGAAAATTATCAGTTTGATCCTGCAATGAGAACCACATGATTTTATCAGTCATATATGCCTGGAAAAGAAGTTAATGGTCTACAACCAATAGCCCATTTTTCCAACACGGCCCGGACACCACAGTTCAATCCGGTCCGTGGACCGGAGACTATTCATTCTATCTAATCTTTTGGCTTATCCGTCTCCTCATTAATTATTTTCAATGGTATCCATACTTATTTGTATATTCGTTTCATCTAATTCTCTTAGGGCTTCGACCCTTTTGACGAGGATGATTGGATGTCGCGAAGAGTACCTTCTTGTTTCGCATCTTCCCTCAAAACTGTTCGTATTGCAGATTTTGATGAAAAGCCAGTCGAGATGCAGTTTATAAGGTTTTTGTTAAAGAATGCAACAGTTTTGGAAAGTTTGACGTTGTGTAGCAACTCGGAAGATATGGAGGAGAAGCAGCAGCGAAAGGAGCGAAAGGTCCAGTTAAACAATCTTCCCAGAGGCTCAAAAAGTTGTATTATTAAGTTGATTTGGAGCTGAACTTTGTATTCTTCGACGTTGTGTTAAAATGCCCTGTATTTCCGATTCCCCGTTTCTATTTTTTCTCGAGATGAAAACTGCTACCTCTGATTCTATTTGAATACATGATTGTTTTTTCTTTATCCAGGTATAATAAAATGGGTGATTTTGATCATGTATAAGAATGATTGGTAGTATGTCAAAATCTATGTAAATGGGATTCGGCTACTTGACCTGGATTCCAGGCGAAAAATACAGGGGATCTTGTAGTGCAGGGGTGTACCACAGGGCTGTAGCATTCAACACGAGCATCCATCATTCAATCAATGGTCCAGATTATTTTACACACAAGATAAGTATATTATATGTAGGATAATATTTGAAATATGGACCATTAAAAACATTTTGGATGGTTCAGATTGTGCACTCCAATCCGATTCCCGTGGGATTTTGAACTTTTACTTTAGAATTACCAAAGCGTGACAGTGCATTTGAATCCAAGATATGCAAAACATAAAAGGGAAATAAATAGAACAGTTGGAGGATCTCATTGACTGGTGAAATAATTTCACCTTTCACTCTGTGGGGAAAATGTGGTCACTGGAAGAATAGGAGGTAAATGTCGTCACCTTTACTTATTTTGGACATAAATATCGTTACCTTGTTTATGATTAGTTGATTGGTGAAACAGTTAGGCAAGAGAAAGAAAATACGGTAAATATGGTGATAATTTTAATTTCTTGCTTACAAAAGTTTTAGGATTATAAATGAGCGGAATCAATCAGAGTAATAAAATTAGCTTGGTTTGAAAATGTAATGACAAATATTCACATTTAACTTGCTTAGCAGGTGATCCAATCTCGAGTCAACTTAGGGAAATTTGATTTCTTTCATCTGTCGTATGCTGAACAAGCCGAATAGTAACATACTCAAGTTTGAATTTTCCTCGATAATTGACGCATTGGAATTCACAAGTAACTAGTTAGCGTACGTATTACTGTAGTTCAAACGAAGATAGGTCTCGAATTCTCGAAAGAGAAAGAGATGAAACTCTGAATTATAATTGATTAAAAGTTGCTGAATAATAGAGGTTACATGCCCTTTTATAGGGAAACCTAGCAAACCATAGCAAAATTAATAAATTGAAGGCTTAAACGAATGAATTTGGCCAAATTTCACCATCAGTCACGACTTAGGGTCGCTTCAGCCCACCAAGTTTGGGCCTATTCCGGGCTCGTCGATAAATTGCTGAAATTGGCAATTTTCAATTGAGAATTGTTTTGGGTCTCCCAGGCTTCGATCTGTCCAACTGATCATAGAACTGGGCCGCTACTTGTTCTGCGTCAATAATTCGGGTGTCTAGGCCAATTTACGATGTTTTGAATAGCACCTACTATTTTTCAAGCTTGAGATCTTGGGAGCAAAGCAAACTTCTGAGTCAGGCTTTTACCACTAGACAACCCCTTGAGGTTTATTTAAGCTTGATTCGAAACCTTAACGCGCAGGATTAGAGATTCAATATTTTAACAAATTGAATGTATTCGAACCCAAATAGTTTGGTTCATTTACCAGCAATACATACCTATGTCAAGTAATGTGCACACGTGTTCATGAGCGGAAAATATGAGCGGGATCGTGAACCTAAAATTTGAAAACATTTGAAACTAACAAAATTAATTAGATCGACTTTTGAGAGTTGAGAATTATAATGTTACCTAGCTAATACTATCCTAACATGTAAGGTTAATTGTTTTCTTCAGATACAGTAAAAGAAATGGATTTTACTTTCGAAAGGGGATGGCGGAGCCTTCTGCTGGCTATGCCCAGAAATTAGATATCGTCCTAAGCTTAAAAATGTGTTATGAACCGTTAACTATTTAAAGCTTGAGGTGTAGAATAAATCTGTAAAAAAATGAAGTCGATGATACCAGAAAATTAGGCCTTGCTTGATAATATAAATTCAGCACTTAAAAATGAATGAATTAAGTATTAAGTGTCTCTTGATTTTACATTGATTAAAAGATTAAGTGTCTCTTAAAATGTAAGTTTAAAAGTTGATAAATATTTGTTAGCTTTGAGCTACTTAATTTTGGTTAAATTTGTGCGTATTTTCATTCAACCATTTTCACTCTACAACAACGCTTTACACAACCGATATCGTTACTCTACTACCATCACCACTACCACATATAGTCTCCTCTTGCCTCCACTACCACTTCTACTGCCATTCCACCACCACTACCACCACCATCCTGAAACCACTTTGCCACTCCACCACCATTATCACCACCAATCACGCCACCACCACTCCGCCACCCCTACCACAACTATCACCACCACTACTCACACTACTCCACTACCACCACCACCACGATGCCACCACTCCACCACTACTCTGCCACTTCCATAACCACTCAACCACTACTACAAACATTCTTCTGTTGCCTACACTCCCATCGCCATTCCCGCTACAACCACCACCACAACTACCACCAGTCCACCACCATTGCTGCCATTACACCACCATCACCATCACTTGTGCATCACAACTACTCCCACGATCACCTTCTTTGTCCACCTCCACCACCATTCCACCACTCCAACCACCAGATGTCACCACTCCACAACCACTATTACCACCACCATTACACCACCAGCACTCTCATTATCAATCTACCGTCACCACAATTGCCACAACTCTCATCAGTATTCCACCACCACCACCACTACCATTTCAATACCACCACTCCACAACTCCATACTCGAGTCACCATAATCACCATTATCGGAAACACATGGTAATCATTAATAACAACTCCATTCTCGAGCCATCTTGTCAATATTGTGTAGAAGTATATATATTTTTTGTTTGGATAACTATATGTTTTCTTCATTTGTTGATTTGATTTTTGCATTCTAGTATAGACGTACATAAGGCAAAGTAGGAAAATCAGTGAATTTAATACTACAACTCTTTGTATACATCAAACAAGTTCTTTTTCAGTACTTAAAATTCAATACATATCAAACGGCTTATCAGCTTAACAAATTAAGCATTCAGTTTTCAGTACTTCATTTTTAGCTTTCAATTTTCAGCTTTATCAAATAGTACCTTAGTAAAAGAATCACATTTTTTGACAAATATAAATGTTCGAAAAAATATGCTACGCTGCCACGGAAATAATATGAAGAATGTAACTCAATTGTTGAAGAAATTTTCATTTTATGAAATAATAAAAAGTGATTCTTCATATTTTTCTTAAATGAAATATGGTTGAAAGCGAACTATTCTTCGAAGAGTGTATGTTTTGAGGTTTCCCCTCCGCTTTTTGTGGACCCTATAGTGTATTCATTGCGGTAATTTTAATAGTTTATTTTTTTAGGCTCGCAAAACAGTATATCTACACGAAAATCAGCTAGATTGAATATCAATGTGCATATCAAAAATCAAATTTTGATTTATAAAACAGACGAGTCTATGTTAAGTTAAAATGTCCAAAACCGTCTATTTTATAAATTAAAATCATTTTTCACATACTTATCGTTGTACGATTAAGTTTATTTTTTATGCGTATAAATAACTCTACGGCCCTACAAAATGAAAGGTTCAAATTACTGAAATAAACGCACAATAGGACCCAGAATAGGCAAGATTCCGCCTAGTGAAATACAACTTTTTCCCTTTGTTCAAATGAAGAAGAAATGCACTAAGAGCATCCCCAACAATGCCTCTCCTCTCTAAAATGAGGAGTGGAAGTGACATATTGATGGAAAATTTTGTACTTTATGTCAAAAAATTGTACTGTTTGGAGGGACCCATCCACCTATTTGTCACATCTACTCCCTAAATTTTATTTTGGCTCCCTAAAATGCTCTCATTTTAGGGAGCCAAAATAAAATTTAGGGAGTGGATGTGACAAATAGGTGGATGAAGAGCATTTTAGGGAGCCAAAATAAAATTTAGGGAGTGGATGTGACAAATAGGTGGATGAGTCCCTCCAAACAGTATAATTTTTTGACATAAATTATAAAATTTTCCCTCAATATGTCACATCCACTCCGCATTTTAGAGAGGGGAGGCATTGTTGGGATGCTCATTTTAGAGAGGAGAGGCATTGTTGGGAAGCTCTAACGGGTGACCCCATTAATGTCACTTTCCTAATCGCCTCTGTAAAGCCCGACTTCCTGATTATCCCTTCTGTGAAAGCCCTAATTAATTCCATAGGTTCTTTACGCTTCCGATTCAACCTGAGGGAGCTCAAAAAATTCGTTCTTTCGGAGCTCAGAAGGACGAGGTTATTCAAGTTTCAGTGTTTCTAGGGTTTCAAAGGTAAGAACTTGCATTCGCTTATTCTTTATCAGGATCGTCTGCACCCCTTATAGCAGACGATACGGTGAATTTTGATGGTGTTGCTGGTTTGTTCAGTTTTTTGATTTGATGCCTTTCATGTTCATGTTTTCTCACTATGGTTGATTCAGTGTGTACATATAACTGTATATATGCATATAAAGCTGAGTACTTGTATGTGTTTTTTTGGGTGAACAGTAACTTCTTCAAGCAAGGCCATTTTGCATATATATTTTTATGTACAAGGTTAATCATCATTATCTGTAAGTTCTTGCTATGGTCATTTATTTGCTATGGTCATTTGTACCATTTATCCCAACAGCAGGTTCCCATTCTTTATAGTAATGTCAGCACCCTTCGTTGGAATCCACATTCATCCAAATAGAGAATAGGGAAATTTGAAATGCACCATATTTAATTGAACGTGTGATTCTTTTTTTTTTTCGAGTTAAATTGGACGAGCGAAGTTTTATTTTGGTCTCTGCATTCCTAATGTACACAATGAAAAGCATATCTTTAGGAGAGTTTTGATTTGGCCCCTCCATCTAAATATGTTAAACAACTTCGACAGAAAAGGACAATGAGAATGCATATCATTTAGCAAAGTTCTATAAGATCCTATATATACTGCACAAAACGTGCACTGAAAAATTCTTTTTTCTTTGTCATTTTATAGGTCTTGCATTCGTACTCTTAACTTTGATTTTGTGATTTATTTTAGCTTTATCTTCTTCATAATCCTGATTGAAAACATAGAGAAGGCCCCTCATACAGGACTCATTTTGGGCCCCCAAATTATAGAGCATGCACTGGACACCATAGATATGAATATTTTTTCTTCATAGCGTTTTTGAGAGAAAATTATTTCATCGAAAATCTACTTTTTTTATTGGTAAAATAGTTTTCCAAAATTTGTAGACCGATCCCTACTTTCTGATATTTGCAAGTTTCATTTGCCATTTGTCCTGAGTGCCGTAGATAGTCCATCATGAGTGCTGCAGATAATCCATCTCATGGAGTCATTCTCGACATTAACGACTCCATATCGGTCATCAGAAGTTGATTGAAAAAGACAAGGAAAAATGGATGATGCTGTTCTGCTACCTTCTTCCAAGCATCAGAAGTTGTCTGGAGAACAGATTTTTGGTGAGGGAATTGATATAATCAGCAGCTTGTCGGACATCAGAAGTTGATTGAAAAAGACAAGGAAAAATGGATGATGCTGTTCTGCTACCTTCTTCCAAGCATCAGAAGTTGTCTGGAGAACAGATTTTTGGTGAGGGAATTGATATAATCAGCAGCTTGTCGGACAATGTTCTCCATCACATCATCTCCTTCCTTTCAACCAAAGACTCCATACGAACTTCTATATTATCGATAAGATGGCAATACTTATGGACCTCTATTTCGGACATCAATTTGGATGATATTTCTTATAGAAGATACGATACTGTAAAAAATAAATACGAGTGTCCAATGGGTGAGAGGTTCTTGGATTTCGTGGATAGAGTTCTCCTTCTTCACGATGCTTCAGATATTAAAAGACTTCGTCTGAATATTTTTGGGCCTGTGAGTTCTTCTCGTCTTAATTCATGGATCTCTGCTGCTGTAAGGCACAATGTTCAAGAGCTTGATCTTTCCTTACCTGGTAGAACGCAGTTTCTGTTGCCCTGTTGCCTTTTTACTTGTGAGTGTCTACTTGTGTTCAGGTTATTTATGAACCACTTTTTGAAGGCTCCTAGTTTTATTTACTTCTCAAGCCTCAAGACCTTGGCGTTTGACGCTGTTAAATTTTCTGATGATGAATCAACACGAAACCTATTTTCTAATTGCCCGGTGCTTCAAGAGTTGACCTTAAAAAATTGTGGATGGAAGAATATAAAGACTCTCACCATTTCAATTCCAACGCTGAAGAGATTGACTATTGAAGATGACCCACCATGGGAGGATGCGGATGCGGATGTACTCAGTTGTGTTGTCAAAATTTGCACTCCAAATCTCATTGACCTGAAGTTCGCCAGTAATCTGGAAGTTTGCTTCCATTTATGTGAGCTATCTTCCTTAGTCAATGCATATATTGACCTTCTATATCCAGATTTTGTGCAGCAAGCTCGTGTGATAGAAGTGCTTACAGGGATTTGCAATGTTAAATGTTTGACTGTATCGGAGGATACGCTTATGGTATGTCTGCCTCTCTTGTTTTACTCTATTGCTCTAAGAAAAACTGGAGTTGTTTAGGCAGTTGAAACTCAATTGTTTTTGTTTCCCACGCATAAAATAAACGACTAGAAACGAACCTTCACAGTTCACAATACTTGCTGGTTTATTCTTTGTTTTTTTGTGGTGCCAAGTCTATCTACTTTGCAGGAAATATCGTGGAGTCTTTTCCTACATTTCACAATATGACCGATTTGGAGCTGAATGCAGAATTTCGTACTAACTTTACTGAAATTCTGATCAACTTGCTCGAAAAATCACCTCAGCTTGAGTTTATTGACTTTGCTGAGGTACATCTGCACTCCATTTCCTTGCTTAGGGACTATTTTGTCTATGATAGGCAAAGGCTTCACTGAATTGGTTTGATTGGAGTTTCAAATTTGATTTTTTGTTGTTTAGGGCTTTGACCCGGACGATATCCACGGCCATAATGTTGATTTGATGATGGAAAGAGTACCTTCTTGTTGCTGCGTTAAAGAGTTTAGCCTTTCCTACTTTGAAGGGAAGCCGGCAGAGATGCACTTTCTAAAATTTTTGTTAAAGAATGCGACTATGTTGGAGAGGATGACTTTATACTGCGTACCTGTATTATCTAAGGATTCGGATAAGAAAGTGGAGGTCAAGAATCAGTTAAGGGCATTTCCAAGAGAATCAGAAAGCTGTGTTATTGAGTTGCTTTGAAACCTTCCGACCAACACACAAGGCTTTGTGTCTTATTGTTTTTAGCTTAACGATTTTGTTTTTTTAGTTGTGATTTGTGAAGATATGGATGAGATCGAACGTTTCCTTTTTGTTGACAGTTTTATGTGAAAAGGCTAATGGGCCTTGCGAAATATCCACTGGCCCTAATATAAAAAATTGTCTCCAAATAATTCGTCAACTTGTAAAGTTATCTCCATCAAGACAATAAGAAGCCTATACATACAAATTCACATACATATAGACGCACTATCTGGGTTCATTTTTACGAATGCTATTACTCCCTCCGTCTCTCTTTAATTGTGTTACTTCGTAAATTCAATTTATTAAAAAAATATTATCATTACACATTTCACATCAACTTTACAACTACTTTTCAAAATTATTTTTTACTTTTACCCATTAGCTCTTTACCTACTAACTTTTCAAAAAGGTAAAATGATAATTGTACTAGCTTTTACTCATTAACTTTTCAAAACACACGCTTATTAAGGGACAACCCAAAATAGAAATCTAAAAACTAAAAAAGGGACGGAGGGGGTAATAGATTCTACAAGTAGTCTCACAATACACAAACTTGGAGAGGGAGGACTCCTAGAGAGCTTCTCTCCCTAGGGAGAGAGAGCTTTCTTCCCCCCCCCCTTTTTTTCCCTCTCTTTTCCCCAGCCGCTTCCCCATCCGTTTTCCTATCTCCCCGACAGTGGCTCCTCCCACCTCTTTCCTCTCCATTTTCTTCTCTCCTCCTCCTCTTTTACCTTCATGGTTGCGAAATAGTTGAGACTTCCTCTTTAGGGAGGGAAAATCTCCTATCATTTTTGGATAACGGAGACCTAGATCTGAAGTTCTTGATTTGGGTTTTGGCTCTAGAATCCGGTCGGCTAGGGTGACTGTTTTTTGAGCTCTCCAACGGCGACAGTGAAGGCTTCAAGATGCAGATCCAATGCCAATGCTATGGCGGGACCAGATCCCGTGGCAATCTTCCACCCACCTCCACGAGCAAGAGTGATGGGTCTGACACCGGAGCTAAGAGGTTTTTTTTTTTTTTTTGGTTTTTGTTTTGAGGACCAATATTGTCCATTGAACACATTCATATATTTGAGTTGTATCTATATAATTTGGATGATATAACAACCAAAAAAAAAACTCAGGGAGTAATGTCGCCCTGAGCTAATGAAATTGATGTCAAAAAAACATAAAAGTTAATATGAATACGGAAGAAGTCATGCATACACAAATACACAAACACGTTGCGGAAAAAACAAAAAATGGGCATGCGTAGCATAATTACAATACATAACCTGATAAAACTCGGCCCCGAGGGTTGTTTGAGATTTCCACCCAAGTCCAGACCAATTTCAACACCGAATTTTTTTCCAAGATCGAAACTATGGCTAAAATTTATGTTACTAAAGCACTAATTTTTGGGGCCAGGCCAAGTTGCAGTCCTAGCAGGGATAGAATCATGATTTTATATTTGGGGCCGTGACATAAACAACAAGATTTAAAAAATTCCAGTTTCAAGTATATAAAGGAATTAAATGTCTAAATAGTAACCAATGCAAAACACTATACTACATGCTTTTAATAAACCAAAAACTACATAAAGAGGCAAAAAAATAAAAGTATTTCAATGGTTACTGGACTCTCCTTTAGATCTTGAAAATCATATATTAATGAGTCAGAACTAATTTTGGAAAATAATTTCCTTCTCGATGAATAAACCCATAGCAACTGTGAGAAACTCATCCTCCATTCTACAAATGAACCCGGAGGCTAGAGTCGAAACAAACCCCAAGTGTGGTAATTAAAGTTCTTCTTTCAGGGGGACCACTCATGTGATGTTTTCATAGAGTAACTAGTTTTCCAAAAAAAATTAGCAATTCAGTTGCTAAAATCATTATATTTCAAATAAAAAAAATAAGTGTTTCCGTGTATTATTTTTTGAATTTTTTCACACTAAATTAAAGTACACGAGGAGTACTTTAATTTGGTGCAAAAAAAAATCGAAAAATGATACACGGAACCACTTTATTTTTTGATTTCAAAACCATGATTTTAGCACGTGGTGAACTCATTTGCTAAAATTGTGATTGATTTTAGCAAACTGGGTTGCAAATTTTTTTTGGAAAACTAGGCCTAAGGGTGAGTTTCCACTTCGATATTTTTCGGTATTTTCAATATTCTTGGACTACATACATCAAATGATTTGACAACTTATAATCCAAAAATACTAATTCCTTAATGGAAACTCAGCCTAATAGACAAAATTTGTTAGCTTAAAGTGTCCTATATTAAAGTAGGGGTAGTCCATCCATAATATGTTTTAATCCTTCTATATTAAAAGGAAATCCTACCATTTTTCTTTCGCTTCAAACCCATGATTAGTATTCACGTTTTCCACCCTTGAATGTAAATTCTATGTATGCAATTATTCAATGTAGATTCTATGTATGCAATTATTCAATGTAGATTCCATGCATGTAGTCATGATTTTAAACACATTTTAGAAGGTTCAACGTATGCATTAAAGACATAATTTTAATCCATTGCATGTAGTCATTATTTGATTTTCTGTTCTGGTGTAGGTAAATAGTCATCATGAACTTAGTACTTGCATTAATATTCATCTAGATTAATTAAAAACATATTGGAAAGTTCAATGTATGCATTAAACACATTTTAGTTCTTTGCATCTAATTGTTGGTAGGTTCAATGTATGCATTTATATCTAAGTTCATTCTTATCTTTTTGGATGTATTCATTAATTAGGTTCATTTCATTTAGAGTTCTAGGAATTAGAAGAGTCTTTCCCGTGGATTATAAATCGAGATGGAATCTTTATTTGGGACAGTGAGTTGATTAATGAATTGAGTTTACAAGGTTGAGGCCATTGTAATTGGGGATTGGGCTGCAGTCCTTCCTCACAGAACCGCCTAACCCTTGCGAGGGTGAAGCACCTCTATCTCTTCTCTCTCTCCTTCTCATTTTCTCACTCTTTGTTCTTCTTTACACACTTCTCCAAGTAATATTCTTATTTCCCCACCCAAAACCACCACGATTCCTATTGTATGCGGAAATACTCAAGTGCCCTAAAACCGTCCTACAAGAACACGAACAAGGAATTTGCTTTTATTCCAAAATTCAATTTCCAAATTAACCAAGCACAAGAATGGGATTACCTAGGAATCAATTGCTGGGAATGCCCAATGCTAAGACACATCCAAACACAGCCTCACAAGGATCCACTTTTAACACCTATAGCTTAATGTATGCAATTATTCAATGTAGATTCTATGTATGCAATTATTCAATGTAGATTCCATGCATGTAGTCATGATTTTAAACACATTTTAGAAGGTTCAACGTATGCATTAAACACATGATTTTAATCCATTGCATGTAGTCATTATTAGATTCTATGTATGCAATTATTCAATGTAGATTCTATGTATGCACTTATTCAATGTATGCATTTATATCTAGGTTCTTTCGCATATCTTATTCAATTATTCATTAATGGGTTTGTGGTGGAGAAAAACAGCTGATTGGATACATGAACTCAGTTCAAAAAAATAGTGATGGGTTCTTTGCTCTTCTTTTTATTGCATTCAAATTTGATGATGGTTTTTCTGTAGAATTGGATTTTCCTGAGCAATCAACGCTCTGAAGTTACACGGAGTATGGGAGAAAAGGAAGAAGTATCCTTTATTTGAATAAATTTTGTATACTGGTGTTGCAAGTAATTGATTTAATCTATATTTGAGTACATTTGGAATTTCTGGCATCTAAGCATCTAGCATTGCTCAGTTTTGGTATTCAAAACTGGCAGTCGAAGGCAGCACTTATACAATCCGATGTTAATGTTTTTTAGTTGTACACTTCCTTGAAGTATAAATAGCAGAAAATGGGCTTCCTTCGTTTTTTTTTTTTTTTGGGCAAGATGTTGGTTGGCCAGAAGGAAATAAAAACAAAGTACAAAAGCACGAGCACGAGACTCCATGCGTGCATGGAGCCTTCAACTAGTAGTAAAAAAGAAAAAGGAAAAAAGCACAGTGGAAATATTCTATCGGGGGCGGGGGTGGCCTTGGCCCCCAATAGCAAACTAGTCGTTCCGTCTTTGAGTCCTAGCATGATCTAAGCCTCATAATGAATGTGCATGAACAAGAACGCAAACCCAAAAATATATTTTACTAAAATTCGAAAAAACACAGATTAAAAGCACTAGTGCAGAGCAAAGATTGAGAACAGACTTTAGTAGAAGAACCCTTTTCCTTCCAAACCCCCCACAATTTTCCTTCTCCGCTCTCATCATTCCACACTGGTCCTATAGTAGCTCCGTCACTAGATTTTAGGGAGTTTTTTTTTTTTTTGTTCCTTTGCATTCTTGTAGAAAAATGCATTAGATATTTGATCGGTACATCGCATTTTTTATACAAATTACTAATTACTGCTCCTGGGGTACCACTACGTGGTGTTATAACATCATTCTCTTGTACATATTTATGTGAGACTCGAGACTAAATATATGGTTTTTACCTAAATATGTTATGATGAAGGCTGAGGAAAAAAAGTGATGGAGAAGGATTTTAGGGCACCACGTGGCGATTCCTCATAACCATCGAATAACTAATTACTCGCAAACAAACTTCAATTCACTGAATTTTTGCCTCGAAACTATTATGTGTTTACGGATTCATAATTACTATATTACCATGAAATATAAGTCCTTTTTTGCCCCTTACGATACACATCAGCAGGGGTTAGTGGAGAAATTAGCGTTTTAACAACTAAAAAGTGTTTGAAATCTCTCAACTAACTCGAACCGTAGACCTTCATTTGGAATTCAAAGGGTACACCCAAATGGCTAGGCTGAGTTTTCCGTTTGCTAAAATCAGGGGTTGATTTTAGCAACTGGGTTGCTAATTTTTTTTGAAAAACTAGGCCAAGGCACATTTGTCGATAAAATGTAAATTAAAAAGGCTCCTTTCAAATGATAGTCAAGGCTTGTTAGATTGTTAAAGAAAGAGTAATTTTTTTACACTACAAAGTACTAACGTTTATGGATTAATTGTGTCCTTACTAGTGTGATTCTCTGGCTACGCCACTGAATACAATTTTTTACAAATGAATCTCAATGATCTTTCCCATATCCCTTTCCTCACAATTCGATGCCAAATTAGGTAGCGTCTTCCGAATAACGCTAGCTCTTTAGGCACTTTCATAGGCTTTTTGGAGTATACGTACTTTCATGGCTAGCGGGGCATATTTGAAACATGGGGTAATTTGCCTTCTTAGTATTGAAGAATTATTAATGTTCTATTTACATGATCAGCTGCTATAAGATTGTCCTTATCGCCGAAGTTGCCTTTTAATATAAAGCTTCCCCAACGGACGCTTTGTCTACAACGTACCCAGTGTCTCTCCACGCGACGATCTCATTTCCGGGCGATTCTCTAGCCGTCCGTCACCGGCCACCAACCGGCGTCAACTCCCCTGCTATCTCACCGTATGTTTCTCTCTCTCTCTCTCTCTCTCTCTCTCTCTCTCTCTCTCTCTCTCTCTCTCTCTCTCACTTGACAGAATTCGAAGATTTCTACGATGTATACCATGGCAACTCTATCCCCATTAGGTGCCCATTTCTTCTCTGCCTACAATGAAATTGAACCGCTTCGACATTCTAAATGCCATACAAGAAAAAGACGATGGAGTAATTTCATTTACTAGATGGTATCCTTCAATTCGGCTTACTTAATTAAAGTTCTTTCATTTATTGCCATTTTGTTGCTCGGTAGTAGGTATTTTGTTGTGTCTAGAAAGATATCCTAGAATTTGGCTGTACCCATTTTTGTTGATTTATGTTATACTTGTATTAGCACTAACATTCAATGATTTAGCTGTTTTTAGCCTTTATTCTGCTTAGAGTTTCCCAGTTGGGATCCAGGGCCCTTTCCCGTGCAGAGGGATCCAGGGGTGCTGCTTTTCTCCCCCTGCTTTTCCCCAAAACGACGTTGTATTGCTCATTTAATTGGTACACCTCCAAAGCTTCCAAGGACCCTGCTTGGAGAGTTAATTTTGTAGTTCAATTTTAGGAGATTTAGGCTCTTTGGGGTAGGTTATAGTTGGTTTAGGCACTTGCACTTCGGGTTTAGGGTTTAGGCATTGGATGGTGTACCGATAAAATGAGAAAAACAACGTCGTTTTGGGGAAAAGCATGGAGAAAAGTAGGGGGAGCACCCCCGGATCCCTCCGCACGGGAAAGGGCCCTGGATCCCAACTGGGAAACTCTAAGCAGAATAAAGGCCAAAAACAGCTAAATCATTGAATGTCAGTGCTAATACAAGTATAACATAAATCAACAAAATGGGTATAGCCGAATTCTAGGATATCATCTAGACACAACAAAATACCTACTACCGAGCAACACAATGGCAATAAATGGAAGAACTTTAATTCCCGGGATTTAGTAGCGTAGCCAGGAATTGGTGGGAGTGAGGCCAACAATTACACACGTGTCTTTGTAAGGGATTTCTTGCACACAATTTGATTCTTTGAAGTACATTTTCTTCATGACTATCTACAACAAGGATTGGGATCCTCTCCAGGCCCCTTGTAGGACTAGACCGTCCGGTCCGAGCTCTTTAAGGGCCTTTTCTTGGCCTATTGGATTAGCAGAATTATTCACAAAATAAAACTCGTCGTGACCGTCAACAACTCTAAAACTCAGGTTCATTGAATATCCATATGTTTTAAGAACAAATTTTTTTTTTTGGGAAATATATCGAAATGGTCCCTCTAGTTTGATCCCTTTCTACAATTTCACTCAAATGAACCCCGTAGTTTCGATTTTGTACGATTTAAGTCCAATCGTTAACGGCGATTAGGAAAATAGACGGAAACATCAATTTGGGGCATTTTTGAGGGACAAAATAGACTTTTTGCCCACCCTTCTTCTTCCCCAATTTGTAAGCCTAACCCTAATCATTTCCTTTGCACACACACACACACACAAAAAAAAACATATACACACTTTAAGTCCTGCCATGGCTACTGCCGTAAAGAGTTATCAAGTTTAGTTGGTACACTAAAACCCTCATTGACTGGGGAATACGTTATCAAATTTATCAATATGACCTCACTTGAAATTTACAATAATTCGTATATAATCGTGTCATGCAGGTCTGATTCTCATGAGGGAACCACACAGCTGTGCGACTAGATTGAGTTTAGTTGTTACACCTAAACTGACTGATTGGATTCATCATGTTCATATTAGGGTTTAATGAGGTCATGTTGGTTCAGAGCTTGCCATGATCACATAGCATTATTAGAATCAACTTGCCTGTAATTTCATTTTAGTGTCGGGGGAGAGGAAATCATCAGTGTTATTTGAACTATTCTCACCAGCATCAATAGCTTCAGCCCTAACCGTATGAGTTCAGTTAAAACCTGCTTGTTTCAGAGGTAGGATATAACCTGCTTGTTTCAGAGGTGGGGGCGGCAACCATGGCTACTGCCATGGCCGCCAGCCGTCGATCTCGTGTATATTCCTCCTCCCCTCTCTCCTCTGCCTATGGCAGTAGCCATGGCAGGACTAAAAGAGTGTTTTTTTTTTTTTGCAAAGGAAAGGATTAGGGTTACAAATTGGGGAAGAAAAAGATGGGCAAAAAGTCTGTTTTGTCCCTCAAAAATGCCCCAAATTGATTTTTCCATCTATTTTCCTAACTGCTGTTATCGATTTGGACTCAAATCGTATAAAATTGAAACTACAGGATTCGTTTGAGTGAAATTAAAAATAGAGGGACGAAATCGAGACGGGTCAAACTATAGGGACCATTTCGATAAAATTTCCTCTCTTTTTTTTTTGAAAAAATGAAATTTAAACAACTGAATCGAAACCCACATCTACATCCACTTTGCTTGAATTGACAATCGGTGATCAATACGTAAGAGGTCAGAAGTCAAACTGAAAACAAAAACAAGAAAACTTGAAATTACAGTGTTGTCACGGGCTTGAATTCCCTCCGCCGCTATGGGATGTACAATCTATGATCAGTTGCACCATTATCGATACACATCTTACTTTTAAATTGAGCAAATTCTCTTTGTAAACCATGTAGGACCCTTTTTTTTATACATATACATGCCGTCGCATTCCTATGTAATTATTTGTTGGATGTCTTTAGCCTTTAATCTGCTACCAATTGCACCATTGGTGTTATGGGGAATGACGAACTATGATTCTTTGTACTGTTGGTGCTACACCTTGTACTTGTATTTTGACTAAACATGCAAAATTGATCGGCGTATTTTTCCTAAGAACAGTTTGAGCTTCCACATATTCAGTAGTTTAACATTGCTTTTTGGTACGAATTATTGAATTTGTAAATTTGTGGTCTCATTGGGTCATGCCTCTTGATCGATGACTTTTAGATCCCTATATTTATGAGGCAAATGGGAAAGAGGAAGCGACAGAAGAATGATGATGTTCATTCACATTCTTTCGGAAACATAGAGCTTTCAGAAGAACCAAATGTCGGTGAGGGCAATGATATAATCAGCAGCTTGCCTGAAAATGTTCTCCATCACATCATCTCCTTCCTCTCTACGAAAGATGCCATACGAACTTCCATATTGTCTACTAAATGGGAATATTTGTGGACCTCTATTTCCAACATTGATTTGAAGGAAACGTATCATCTGGCTGGCAAAAAGGAAGATAGGAGTTTCTTGGATTTTGTGGAGAGAGTTCTTCTTCTTCACGATGCTTCAGATATTAAAAGTCTCAGTTTAGATTTTTACGAGGATATCAATTCTTGTCGTCTTAATTCATGGATCTCTGCATCGATAAGGCACAACATTGAAGAACTTAATCTGTCTTTACCTCGGAAAACACAGCCTGTATTGCCTTGCTCCCTTTTCACTTGCCAATCCCTAGTGGTATTGAAATTATCTATGTACTGGGCTTTGAAAGTTCCAAGTTTGACTCAATTCTCAAGCCTTAAGACCTTGAAACTTTTAAATGTTACATTTTCCGATGATAACTCCGCACAACAACTTTTCTCTGGTTGCCCAGTGCTTCAGGAGTTGGCCTTGGTGAACTGTGGATGGGAGAATCTAAAGACCATTACGATTTGTATTCCCACACTGAAGAGATTGACTATTGAGAATGAATATATGGAGCCTCCTGCAGATGTCCTCAGTTGTGTGACCAAAATTTATGCTGCAAATCTTATCCATCTCCATTTTGCTTGTTGCCTGGTGGTTGACTTTCGTCTATATGACCTATCTTCATTAGTTGATGCATCTCTTTATTTATATGACGATTTACCGGAGCAAGACGTTGCCCTTCGAGTGCTCGGGTTACTTTCTGGGGTTTTGAATGTTGAGAAATTGTGGACTACATGTATAGCTCTCGAGGTATGCTAGCTTATTTAATTTGCATTATCTAAATGGAAAAGACGGAGTTGTTTAGTCAACTTTACCGTCGTTATGTTTGTGGTTCGCCAAGAAATTAAACCTTCACAATGCTAATTTGTTTGTGTTTTTTGGTGCCAAGTACCTCACGCTGATTGAAAATCTATTGGACCGTCTTCCTACATTTTCCAACATGACCCATTTGGTGCTGGGTTGGGTATTTTCTGGTCCTTCCTTCGGAGTTATTATGGACCTACTAGAAAAAACACCTAAGCTGGAGTTTCTTAATTTTGATGAGGTATGTCTCTAGAGGAACTGGTTTGTCCATTCCACTTGGTGGATTGAACCTTGTCGTCCAGGCCTGTAGGCACGGCCCTGTACAGCACAGTTCAATCCTGTCCGTGGTCTGGAAACTATTCATTCTAATCTTCTGGCTTATCCCTGTCCTCGTGATTTGTTTTCTCCATTGATATCCATACTTATTATATTGATTTCATCTAATTCTCTTAGGGCTTTACTTACCAAAAAAAAAAATTCTCTCAGGGCTTTGATTCCGACGAGGATGATTCGATGTTGGGAAGAGTACCTTCTTGTTTCACATCTTCCCTCAAAACTGTTCGTATTGCTGATTTTGATGCGAAACCGGTAGAGATGCAGTTTATAAGGTTTTTGTTAAAGAATGCAACAGTTTTGGAAAGTTTGACATTGTGCAGCTGGCCGGAAGATATGAACAAGCTGCAGCAAAGGGCCAGCAGTCAACTGAACAATCTTCCCAGAAGCTCAAAATGTTGCGTTATTACGTTTACTTCGTTTGTTTCTTAAGACATTGCTGTGTTAAAATGCCGGAACTTCCGTGTCCACCCCATTGCTATTTGCTCATGTCCTTACTTTTTAGAAACAATTACTTACCATTTGTTCACTATCTAGCAAGAGCAGATTTCGCACCGTCAGGAGGTTACTCATCTGGAAAATTTTCTGCTGTGAAACTGGTGTAGAATTTCTATCTTGTTTCTTTGGAACTGATCTCAAATATCGAGAAAAATTTCTAAAATATTTGTCGAAGAATTTTTTTTTTTTTTATCGGCATTATTTGTCGAAGATTGCAGAGGATTTTTGAGTAATTTATCATCAAGGTCTTGGAAACAAGATTTGTAGAGTAATCTGTTACACAGTTTGCATAATGTGATGGATTCATTGGATTGTGTAGTTCTTGTAGAGTAATCTGTTACACAGTTTGCATAATGTGATGGATTCATTGGATTGTGTAGTTTTTGAATCCATTCATTAGAGTCACTCTAAAGTTTTCAAATCTTTTAGGGTTTGCTTGGCGGGTGGGGGTGGCTGTCGCCTCCAACCTCCCTCCCTCTCCGCGTTTTAGCCCGTCCGTAGGGTTCTCCCTGAAAGGATCCTATGATCCCCTTGCCTTCCTCTTCTTCTCTCTACCCCTCCTCCTTTTCCACTCCCTCCGGTGGCGACCAGGAGATTCAAGCGGCAAAACTCGGATCTGGGGACTCGGCTTTGCTCTGGTGAATCTGATCCAGAGAGCATTTGTCCATTTTCGATGTTATGTCCAGAATAGAGTAGGGACTTTACTGTAATTCCATTAAACTTGTAATGCTTTTCTGTAATTCTGTACTTTCTGGACGAGTTAGTTAGAGGTGGTTATGGAGAGTTGGTTGTGGAGTTGGTCATGCTTAGGGGCTATGAGTACTGAGAATTTCTTCTGTCAGGGGTATCGTGTAATTCATTTCTGAAATAATACAGATTCTATTCTGTTTTCTCTTTACATTTCTCTATCTTCTTCCCTAGCCGTAACATTCGACGCCATTCTTTGTTTCAAGTTCGGTTCAAGTATGTGTTTATGTTTGACGGTAGATTTATACGAAGATCCGAAAATTACAAGAACTATTAATAAACGAGAAAATGAAGATGATAGAGATTAGGTATCCTATTTTGATGTAATATGTCTTGTTGGTTGGTTGGGCATTAGTTTCTTATCTTTGTATCTCTCGGTGGATTCCTCTGTAATTGCCGTTGAGCTCTTTGAAATGATATGATTGTCATTGATTACAATGACAAGTCAAAAAAAAAAAAAAAAACTTCCTTTTTGTATTTCTCTGTATATTCAAAATTTGGGAAAGCTGTGCATCCCATGCACAGCACCCCCCCAGGTTCCGGAAGGTATGGTCAGGAAGTATATTTGTTACAATTTACATTTTTTTTTCATAAATATCACTACCTAGTTTCTGAATACTTGATTGCCGAAATAATTAGGCAACATCAATAAAATAAGGTAAATATTGTGAGAAATTTAATTTCTTGAATATAAAAGTTTTGGCTGATAAATTAGCTAAATCAATTGAGTAATAAAATTAGCTTGTCTCCGAAGAATAACAAGGTTAAATTACAAGCTTGACTTGTTTGTCAGGCGATCCGATTACAAGCTATTTTAGAGAAATTTGATTTTCTTTATCTATCGGAAGTTGAACAAGATGAAGAGTAACTTACTCAAGTTTGAATTTTTCTCGATAACTAGGGTGTCCAGGCTGGTTTATGATGTTTGGAATAGAACCTACTGTATATCAAATTTTAGATCTTAGGAGTAAGCTACCTTCTAAATCTCCGGCTTTTACCACTAAACCAATTCCTTGAGGTTTATTCAAGATTGATTTGAAAAATTAACGAGTTTCAAAAAAAAATGTTTAGAAATTCAATTTTTTAACAAACTGAATGTGACCTAGCTAAATACTAACATATGGAGTACCACGTATGGTTATAATTCTGAAAATCGGACAAGCTGTAAAATATGATATGAATTGTTCACTGTGTAGATCTTGACTATAAAACCCCATAAAAAATGACATCGGTCAGAGATATTGATAACTAAGTAAACAATATGAAGAATGTAATTCACTTGTTGGGAAGATTTTTCATTTCTGAAGAATGAAGATAATTTCTGTTAGAACCTTGGTTGCGAAAAATCTGGAAAATTAACAAAAAACAGAGACAAAAAGATTAAACAGAAACTTACCGGACCAAATTCAGTACACCGGAATTTGGTAAAAGACGACTCGAATCGAACCGGGGCAAGTATTAAGATACTCTGTCCTTAAAGCAAATTCGTCTTCCACTACGGTGCTGATGGACTTCGTAGACGTCTGCCTCCCAGGACTACCCGGCTTTCACTGTACGGAAGTAGCACTGCAATCTGTACAGTATGCGAACCGAAAAACTACGCAGGAACTCTCAGATGTTTTATGCGGGATGATGCAGATTGTATGCAAGGAAAACACGTAAATGAAATGAGAAGAGTCGGGTTCAATATATAGGAAAATTGATACCCGATCGGAGAGGCACGAAAACTGAAAGGTGTGACCGTTCGGAACTGAACAGTCACGATCGGTACTGTTTCATGGTTCACGAACGGTTACGATGGGAAAGGGAAAACGAAGAACTGTTTCGGAAGGAAAGGAGGAGACTGAAACCGAAATAATTTTCCAGCAAAAAGATAAGAGCCTTTTGGGCCAAGCCCAATCTTATCTAATGACCCAGCCCAGCCCAGTCCGGCGGCGCGCGTGGTGTTTAAAGCCCACTTTGCCCATGCCTTCTCCCCCTATAAAACTTCTATGACCCTAAGGGCCTAACCCTTTAAGGCAAACTAAAGGTATATATACCCAATCAACTTGTTCTCCACACCCAATGTGGGACAAATATTTTTCCCCCTTCTACCAAGTTCATGTAGGCACTTTTAGAGGTCAATTCCTCATTCATCTTGACTTGATTTGGCTTACCGAGTGTTTGGTCTTAAACTCTTAACCAAGACGAACACACCGGTATGTGGGTCCGTCCACGTGGACGTGTGGGACCCACTAAAACAATTAATTAAAATTGATAAAAATCAAGTTTTTTCCAACAATTTCCTTGCGAGCAAACTCTTGGGGTTATGTCGGTCGTTAACTTTAACGTTCTGGAAACAGTCGAGGAGTGCGCAAGCTGGCTTGGACATCCGGTTATTAAAAAACGAAGAATGAAGAGTAATTTCAAAAGTTCAAATCAAATGAATTATGGTTGAAAACCAACTATTCCATTTTTATTTTTATTTTTGGATAAATTTACTCTTGGAAATAAATAAGAAATGAATGTCACTTTGGTTGGAGAAGCTCCAACGGATGACCACATTAGTATCACTTTCCCGACTATCCCCCAAAATCACCTCTGTAAAAGCCATAAATTAATTCCTGACCACATTAATTTGTATCAATTTGGAAAGGTTTCAAACTAATAAAATTAATTCGACCGAATTTTGACAGCGTGAGAATTAGAATGTGACCTAGCTAAATAATAACATATGGAGTACTAAATAATAACCTAGCTATTCATGTCAAGTTGGAAAAAAAAAAAAGATGGCAGGGAGTGAAGTTTTGGTTGTTTTTGGTTTTGGACAGCACTTTGCGGTCAGTTGTGAATCGTGAACAACAGAGGCAGCGTTCTGGGAGGGAAAGTAGGGGAGAAGAGTCGATTGTTAGGGTTTAGAAACTTTTGGCGACAAAGCAAAAAAAATGGGTTTTTTGGGTTCCAAACACAGCCCTTCCTTGCTAAGTGTTTTGAGCCAAAATACCATAAAAACTACGTCGTTTTGACCGCGCACAGCATGGGGTGCACAACACCCCCCCCCCCCCCCCCCCCCCCCCCCCCGGATCCGCCTAGGGATGGCAATGGGGAGGATCGGGGACGGATTTGGCCATCCCCGCCTCCAATCCCCGAATCTCATATCTACCTCCGTCCCCGCCCCGATCCCCGAACGGGGAATCATCTCCACCCTCCATCCCCACTCCAAACGGGGATCGGGGATCCCCGCCCCGATCCGAAAGTTACCAAACCAATAAACAAATAAAAAAAATCTAGAAAAATACCCCTTAGACTTTATCAACATATTTGATATCTAAACCACCAAATAGCGAAAAACATGACAATAATTTGTAATTTTCCACCAAAAATCCCAACCAACTAATAAAATTACATAATAGTAAAGGATTCCAACCTTGAAGGTTGGAATTACCAACTAAATTATGTTTGATTATGTTTAAGAAGTGAAGAATGAAGTGTATTTATTATAAACTAATAGTTTATTTTTTGAGGAAGCCCTAGCAATTAACAATAATTCAAGAGACCTAAATGTGAATAACATATTAGATGTGTAATAAAAAAAACGGGTCGGGGACGGGTCAGGGAACGGATCGGGGTTATGTAGAACCGCCTCCAACCCGATCCCCAATTTTATTTTCATTTTTTCCTCCAAAAGCAACCCGAACTCCGAAAAAATCCCCGAAACTCCAATCCGAATGGGGCGGGGACGGATCGGATCGGCCGGAATTGCCATCCCTAGATCCGCCTTTTGTGGGCCCTATAGTGCATTTATTGTGGTAATCTTAATCGTTTATCTTTTAGGGCACGTAAAATATTATATTTAGAGCAAAATCAGTTTGATTGAACATCGATAGGTATGTCAAAAATTGATTTTTGATTGATAAAACAGACGGTCTATTTTAAATTAAAATGTCCATGACCTTCTGTTTTATAAATTAAAATTCATTTGTAGATATATCTATCGATGTCTGATCAAGGTGATTATTTATGCGCATAAATTATACTACGGCTCCGTTTGTTTGGCCGTAAAATATTTTCTTATTTTTGGTTGTTCAAAACTGAGGTAAATGTTTTACTCAGGAAAATATTTTCACCAAAAAGGAGGTAAAATGTTTTTCCGAGAAAAACTCAGTAAGTCATTTTCTGGTCAGTTTTTCCATTCACCGCTACTTCTCAAAACAAAGCCAATTGCTTTATTGGGAAAAGGTTTGGAACATGAAAGCAAAACATGAAAAAGAACATGAAAAACATATTTAATGGATGAGATCCATCCGGTGTACCTGATGGATCTCATCCCTTGGATGTGTTTTCATGTTTGTCTTTCATGTTTCTTGAACTGCTCTCGTCATTCTCTCTCTTCCCCTAAATTTTTCTCCCCAGTCAAGTAATCATTTCCTCTCACATCATTTTTGTCCTTTCACTTTGGCCAATCCTCAAAAATGAGTGTTTTAATCTCAGACGTCCAACACACTTTTGGACGGCTTAGATGCAATGTTTGGATACCACGTACGTTCGGCCACATTGCAGCCGGTAGGTACCCATAAACTTTCCCTCTCATAAACTACGGAGAACAATAGAAAATGGTCCGGAGAAAAGGAAGCCAAAAGTAAAATACGGTTACGACTAACAAACAAGGCACGTGTACTTAATTGGTCAAGACAGAATTGTTATCAAGTAGAAGTTTAAAAGTGCGGAAAAAAAACATTCTTTCAATTATTAACCAAACAATAGAAAACAAAAACGAAAAGTTCAATTTTGGCAAAAACACTTTACATGCAGAATATTTTTTTATGTAAAAATATTTTACGGTCAAATAAACAGAACCTATGAGCTCTACAAGATAAAATGTTTAAATTACCAAAATGAACGGCCGGTTGAACCCACAAGGGGCGGGTTTCCACATAGTCCGGAAATAACTTTCTCCCTTCTTCAAAAATGAAGAAGAAATCAAGAAATGCACTGACGGGAGACCACAGTAATGTCACTTTCATAATCACCTCTGTAAGCCCGAATTCCTGATTATCCCTTCTGTAAGGTTCTTTACGCTTCCGATTCAACCTGAGGGAGCCCTAAAAATTCGTTCTTTCGGAGATCAGAAGGACGAGCTTATTCAAGTTTCAGTGTTTCTAGGGTTTCAAAGGTAACAAACTTCCATTCGCTTACTCTTTAGCAGGATCGTCTTCGCCACTTATAGCAGACGATACGGTGAATTTTGATGGTGTTGCTGGTTTGTTCAGTTTTTTGATTTGATGCCTTTCATGTTCATGTTTTCTCACTAGGGTTGATTCAGTGTGTACATATAACTGTATATATGCATATAAAGCTGAGTACTTGTATGGTCTCTGCATTCCTAATGTACACAATGAATGCATATCTTTAGGAAAGTTTCGATTTGGCCCCTCCATCTAAATATGTTAAACAACTTCGACAGAAAGGACAATGAGAATGCATATCATTTGGCAAAGTTCTATAAGATCCTATTTGTACAGCACAAAATGTGTACTGAAAAAATCACGGCCTGCTCTGGGAGGCCCAGAAAGTAACCTGCAATTGATTAAATCTATAAGTGATCTGTTATAAGTGATTCGATTATTCCAAAACAAAGGTTAAAATTTTAAAAGTCCAACGAGCTATTACAGTTTTATTATTTTTCACTAAATATGATGCAAGCACCATGAATTTTTTAGAAAGTACTTCCAATCATATTCTACTACTTATCTACGTGTTTTATCCATATATTTGGCACAAAAGAATCTACTGATATGTCATTTCTCACTCATGTTTATACATATAAAATGTTTATGTACACGCTCCCTTTGCAACTATAAAACATATATACAATACATATAAATATCTAAGGTTATTCACATATATTTGAATATTCCCTTGCCGCTCCCAACCTAGGAAGCTTCTACATACCCCCGCTCCCCCGCTCCCGCTTTGTGCAACTAAGGTTTTCACTATGTTCTTCATAATCCTGATTGAAAACATAGAGAAGGCTCCTCATGCCAGACTTGTTTTGGCCCCCCAAATTATAGAGCATGCACTGGACACCATAGATATGAATATTTTTTTCTTCATAACGGTTCTGTGAGAAAAATTGTTCATGAAAAATCTACTTTTTTTGCAAAGTTTGTAGATCCATCCCTACTTTCTGATATTCACAAATTTCATTTGCCATTTGTCCTGAGTGCCATAGATAGTACATCATGAGTGCTGCAGATAATCCATCTCATCTATGTTACGCGGACTCACGTAATGGTATAAAGTACCCGTGTTGGACACTCGACACTCGGATAAGGGTGTGGGATATGTGTCCGATAAGTTTAGCAAGATACTTCTATAGATAACCTAATTGTAATTCGAGTTTATCAAGGAAGTATGCATAAAGCTCTCTTATTATCCATGAAATGTGCTATAGAACCTTAAAGCACCATTTTACGTAAGAAAAAACACAAAGAATATAAACAAATTTGAATATTTTGCCGTATCCCGGGGTCCCTGAAATGAGAAATAGTTGAATTGGATACCTAGATACGTACACGCACCCGACACCCGTACCAAGTAACATAGCATCTCATGGAGTCATTCTCGACATTAATGACTCTATATCCCTGTTATTAGGTGGTGATTGAAAAAGACAAGGAGAAATGGATGATGCTGTTCTGCTACCTTCTTCCAAGCATCAAAAGTTGTCTGGAGAACAGATTTTTGGTGAGGGAATTGATATAATCAGCAGCTTGTTGGACAATGTTCTACATCACATCATCTCCTTCCTTTCAACCGAAGACTCCATAAGAACTTCTATATTATCCAGAAGATGGCAGTACTTATGGACCTCTATTTCGGACATCAATTTGGATATTAATTCTTATTTGTCTGGAAGAAGAAACAATACTGACAAAAAGAACGATCAGTGTCCAATGGGTCAGACGTTCTTGGATTTTGTGGACAGAGTTCTCCATCTTCACGATGCTTCAGATATAAAAAGACTTCATCTGAATATTGATGGGCCTGTTAGTTCTTCTCGTCTTAGTTCATGGATCTCTTCTGCCGTAAGGCACAACGTTCAAGAGCTTGATCTTAACTCACCTGGTAGAACGCAGTTTCTGTTGCCTTGTTGCCTTTTTACTTGTGAGTCTCTACTTGTGTTCAGGTTATTTATGGACTACTTTTTGAAAGCTCCTAGTTTTATTTACTTCTCAAGCCTCAAGACCTTGGCGTTTCACTCCCTTACATTTTCTGATGACGAATCAACACAAAACCTGTTTTCTAATTGCCCGGTGCTTGAAGAGTTGACCTTGACGTATTGTGGATGGAAGAAAATAAAGACACTCACCATTTCCGTTCCAACGCTGAAGAGATTGACCATTGAAGATGACCCACTGTGGTCAGATGCCGCAGATGTACTCAGTTGTGTGGTCAAAATTTATACTCCAAATCTCATTGACCTGAAGTTCACCAGTAATCTGAAAATTCACTTCCATTTATGTGAGCTATCTTCCATTGTCAATGCATATATTAACCTCCTATATGAAGAAATGTTGCAGCCAGACGTTTATCCTCGTGTGATAGGAGTGCTTAGAGGGATTTGCAATGTTAAACGTTTGACTGTATCAGAGGATACAGTTCTGGTATGTCTGCTTCTCTTTTTTTACAATATTGCTCTAAGAAAAACTGGAGTTGTTTAGGCAGTTGTAGACGACTAGAAACAAACCTTCACAGTTGACAATACTTACCGTTTTATTCTTTGTTTTTTTACGGTGCCAAGTCTATCTTGGATGTGGAAAATATCGCGGAGTGTCTTCCTACATTTCACAATATGACCGATTTGGAGCTGAATGTGGAATTTCGTAGTTCCTTTACTGAAATTCTGATCAACTTGCTCGAAAAATCACCTCAGCTCGAGTTTCTTGACTTTGCTTGGGTACATATGCAATCCATTCCCTTGCTTAGTGGCATTACTAAATTTGTTTGATTGGAGTTTCAAATTTGATTCTTTGTTGTTTAGGGCTTTGACACCGACAATATCCATGACCATAATGTTGATTTGATGTTGGAAAGAGTACCTTCCTGTTGCTCCGTTAAAGAGTTTAGCCTTTCATGCTTCGAAGGGAAGCCGGCAGAGATGCACTTTCTAAAATTTTTGTTGAAGAATGCGACTTTGTTGAAGAGTATGACTTTATACTGCGGGCCTGTACTATCAGAGGATTCGGAAAAGGAAGTGGAGGTCAAGAATCAGTTAAGGGCATTTCCAAGAGGATCAGGAAGCTGTGTTATTGAGTTGCTTTGAAACCTTTTGACCAACACACAAGGCTTTGTGTCCTTTTGAACTGTTTAGGGGAGGATCATGGGATGTTGTCCGTACCATTTTTAGCTTAACGATTTTGTTTTTTTAGTTGTGATATGTGACGATATGGATGAGATCGAACTTTTCCTTTTTGTTGATATCAAGTTTATTTCCAAAATGTTGCGTCATTAAGTTTATTTCAACTTAAACTTGTTTTCTTCGATATTGCTATTTGCTCATGTCCTCACATTTTGGAAACAGTTGCTTACAATTTGCTATTTGCTCATGTCGATTTCGTACTCTCATGAGGTTTCAAATCTTGAAAATTTTCTGCAATGAGAAACTGGTTTCTGTGGAAAACTGATCTCAAATATCAAGAAAAATTTCAGAATTGTTTGTCGATGATGGCAGAGGATTGTAGAGAGATTTATCACCAAGTTCGTGGAAACAAGATTTGTAGAGTACACGGGTTGCATTAAAGCTTGATGGGTTGTGTAGTTCTTGAATCTGATCGTTACAGAAAATAAAATGAATGGAGTACTACGTACAGTTACAATCTTGAAAATCGTTCACTGTGTAGATTTTGACGTGTAAAAAAACTTGTAAAAAATAAAGTCGGTCAAATATTAATAACTCAGTGAACATCATGTACTATTTGTTTGCACTTTGCAGTCATAAACGTGTGCAAAACTATACTCCAGAAATAATATAAAGATACTTCACTTGTTAGGGCAGATTTTTCATTTATGAAGAGTGAAGAGTAAAATCCCCTTTCCTATCCACACCTCTACGGTCTGGACTCCGTCCACATCTTATAGTTTACTGTCAAATTTTGATGATCCGATTATCAAAAAAAAATTGATGATCCGTACCTCTCAATGTATTTAAAATGTGTTTTAAAGGGTTCTTGCGAGGAATCAGCAAAAAAAAAAGAAAAAAGAAAGAGGAATCGGCAAAAAAAAAAATACTAGAAATGACTAGATCTGAGCAATTTTATCCCCGGCCATTTTGTTGATTCCTCGTACGGACTGTCAAAAACACGTTTTAAACATATTGAATGGCACAAATCATCAAAATTCAATGAGAAACTATGAGGTGCGGGCAGCATCCCACTCGCTGATCCATGACTAGAAGTTTTCTCATGCAGAGTAATTTAAAAAGTTCAAATATAAAATGAATTATAGTAGTTAAAAACCACTTATTCTTGGAAATGAAGAAGAAATGAATGTCATCTTGGTTGGAGACAAATATTGTTGGAAATGAAGAAGAAATGAAATTTTTTTTTTTTGGGTACTTCGGAATTAAGAAGAAGAAGTGAATGTCATCTTGGAAATGAAGAAGAAATGAATGTCATCTTGGTTGGAGACAACTATTCTTGGAAATGAAGAAGAAATGATTTTTTTTTTTGGGTATAAAATCATCTCTGCGAAAGCCATAATTAATTCCACAGGTTCTTTACGCTTCCGATTCAACCTGAATTTCACTCTTCGAGTTTTCTAAGGAGCCCTAAATTCTTTCTTCGGAGCTCAGAAAAGGACGAGGTTCAGATTCAAGTTTCACTGTTTCTAGGGTTTCAAAGGTAACAACTTCCGTTCGCTTATTCTTTAGCAGGATCATCTTTCCAACTGATACTAGATGATACGGTGGATTTTCTCGTTGTTGCTGATTTGTTGAATTAGTTGATTGGATGCGTTTCAGGATCGTTTTTCTCACTTGGGTTGAATTTTAGTGTGTTCATCTAGCTGTATGTATGCATATAAAGCTGAGTACTCATGTGTTTTTTGGGTAAAGAGTAACTTCTTCAAGCAAGGCCGTTATGCATATAATTTTTCATGTACAATGTTAATCATCAGTATATGCAAGTTATTTCTATGGCCATTTGTACCAGGGACGGATCCAGAAATTCAGGATCCAGGAATTCACCACAGTGGGGCACCTTATTAATTATACTCGTGAAATTTTTTTCTAGTAAATGATTTTGCTAAATTAAGACATTCATTATGGGTTATAGTTTACAATGCACCAGCCAACGAAAGTTGAAGCACAAAATTAACTCTACATTTTTAATTTTGAGATATATATGAGTGTGTTGCTAAACATAGCATTATAATACATAATTAAGCTAAATGTATATATAATAATTTATTTTTTTAAAGTTTTGAGCGGGATCAGCGGGGGAGCGGGGGCATGTGACCCCTCAGGCCCCCCTTGTATCCGTCCCTGATTTGTACCATTTTATTTGACACACATTGTACTCTTCGGATCGGGGTAGTTTTTCTAAGAACAGTCTGAGCTTCCATTAATCACTCATTCAATGTGCTATTCGTTATGAACTGTAAATTTTCCTGTCTTATTGCGTCATGTGACTCGTGTCTTTTGCTCAATGACTTTTAGATCCCTTAATCTTTATTTAGGAGGTGAATGGGAAAGACAAAGCAACAACGACAAAGGGATGATAACGTTCGTCCACATTCTTTCGAGCTTTTGGAAGAGCAAAATGTCCATGAGGGCAATGATATAATCAGCAACTTGCCTGAAGATGTTCTCCACCACATTCTCTCCTTCCTCTCTACCAAAGATGCCATAAGAACTTCCATATTATCGACGAAATGGGAATATTTGTGGACCTCTATTGCGAACATCGATTTGAAGGAAACATATCTTCAGGCGGGCAAAAAGGAAGACGGGAGTTTCCTAGACTTTGTGGACAGAGTCCTTATCTTTCACGATGCTTCAGAAACTGTGTCTACATTGGAAAACGCAGCCCGTATTGCCTTGCCCCCTTTTCACTTGTCAATCCCTAGTGGTATTGAAATTATCTATGGACTGGGCTTTGGAAGTTCCAAGTTTGACTCGATTCTTGAACCTTCAGACCTTGGAACTTAAATACGTTACATTTTCAGATGATAACTCTACCCAACATCTTTTCTCTAGTTGCCCAATGCTTCAGGAGTTGGCTTTGGTGTACTGTGGATGGAAGAATCTAAAGATTATAACGATTTGCATTCCCACACTGAAGAGATTGACTATTGACAATCAACAGGGCCCAGGGGATGTCCTCAGTTGTGTGACCAAGATTTATGCCGCAAATCTTATCCATCTCCATTGCATTCTTGCCAGATCATTGACTTTTGTCTATACGACCTATCTTCATTAGTTGATGCATCTATTTGTTTATATGAAGAGCCAGAGGAAGTCGTTACCCCTCGAGTGCTCAGGTTACTTACTGGGATTTTCAATGTTAAGAAATTGACGATTACAATTGTAACGCTCGAGGTATGCTAGCTTCTTTAATTTGCATTATTTGCGTAAGGAAAAGCTGGAGTTGTTTACTTAACTGTACATTGCTTTATGTATGCAGCTCGTACAGTTTTAATTTTTTTTATTCTTTTTTTGTGCCAAGTACCTCAACCGGGTTGAAAATCTCTCGGACAGTCTTCCTACATTTTACAACATGACCCATTTGGTGCTGCGATCAGAATTTTTTGGTCATTCCTCTGTTCTGATGGACCTATTAAAAAAATCACCAAAGCTGGAGAATCTCAAGTTTGAGCAGGTATGTCTCTAGAGGAACTGGTTTGTCCACATTCCACTTGGTGGACTGAACCTTGCTGTCCAAGCCCGTGGGACACCCCAAGGGTCTCTTTTTCATCAACTGAGCTGTTCATTTGTAGACTCTGACTCGTGTTTATGTGAAAAAATAGTTTGATCCTGTAATGACAGCCACATGATTTTATTAATTTGCATTTGTCCAGAGAAAAAGTTAATGGTCTACATCCAAAAGCACGTTTGCATCCATCTTTTCAACACAGTCCCTGACAGCACAGTTAAATCCGGTCCATGGACTGGAGCGTGGACACTATCATTCTAATCTTCTGGCTTATTCTTGTCCTCCTGATTGTTTTTTTTTCAATGATATCCACACTTATTGTATTGGTTTCATCTAATTCTTTTAGGGCTTCAACAGTTGTGATGAGGATGATTGGAAGTTCGGAAGAGTACCTTCTTGTTTCGCATCTTCCCTCAAAACTGTTCATATTGCACGTTTTGATGAGAAGCCGGTAGAGATGCGGTTTATAAGGTTTCTGCTAAAAAAGGCAAGAGTTTTGAAATGTTTGATAGTGCGACTGCGCAAGTACTCAGAAGATGTGAAGCAGCTGCTGCAAAAGGTCAGCAATCAATTGAACAAGCTTCCCAGACGCTCAAAAAGTTGTGTTATTGTGGTAATTTCAAGATGAACTTGTATTCTTCTACAGTGCCGTGTTAAAATGCCAGAATTTCCATGTACCAATTGCTATGTTAAAATTCCAAAACCCGAAACTGGAGAGGATGGGACAGGTAGGTTCCAAAATGGCGAGGACCCGGTTTCTTGCTTTTTTTTGTGTGTAATTTTGAAAACAGTTACTGTACTTTGCACATGTTCACCACATTGCACGAGTTGGTTTCCTACTGTCATGAGGTAATCATCCCCAAATTTTGCTTCTTTGAAACTCATCCCAGATATCCAGATGAATGTCCAAATCGTTTGTTGATGATTGCAGAGTAATCTGTTACACAGGCAATTAATCGGCTTATATGCGAAAACAACATTGGTAGAGTAATCTGTTACACAGGCTGCATTGATGCTTAATGGGGTGTGTAATTCTTGAATCTGTTCGTTTAAGAAAAATGTACACTCACTTCCAAAAAATTAATATCCCATTTTTCGTCTTTATTTCTCTTTTGATTAAATATTTGAACATGCTATTGGGATATCATAAGACCTGGTGCAATTCTCCATTAAATTGATGCACCTGATTTGAGACAAATACAAGACTATTTTTTTTTGGTGATTCTGTTCATGTAATAAATGTAATTGTTGTGTCTTTTCCTTTTTTTAGGCAAATGTTAATGCCAAAACTATTTTTGATTGTGCCAAAACTCCAATGCATAAATGTTTGTACTTATGTGCAATGTACATGCCTTTTATGCATTGGAGTTTTGGCACAATCAAAAATAGTTTTGGCATTATCACTACCTTTTTTTTAAATCTGGAATTTTCATTTGATTGCCGAAGCTGAAATTCAGCCGGAATTGTATACAGAGTAAAATGGGAAAAATACAAGCCCTAAACCAGGAAAATACAAGCAATGAAGCATAAGACTACAATCACTAGTACCGAGACCCATTGAAATGTAGTAATTAAACAGTGGGCAAATCAATCAAACTTCGAACCGACAAGCCATGACGATATGTCTACTTAATGGAACAAAAACTTTTAGGTCAAATTTGCAGAAGCCGGCACAGGGTCGTTACAAAGCTTACTATCCCCAAATAACACCACTATCTGGAGGCTTCGATTCAAAGTAGAGCCTATACCCGATGGAGATTGAGCTCTCCAAAGCACAACAAACAACCAAAAGTTTATTTACCCACAACCACTACCCACCGAATTTGGGGAAACCATATCAACCTAACAAAGATATGTGTTATGCTACGAATCAGAATATCCTATGTTAATGAACATTTGAAACCAAATAATTTCTCAGTATCTTAAATCGTCACCTCAGATGACGTGTGCACCGTTGGAGCATCCCATCCAAGGATATGAATCTCGTACTGTGCTGCTCGGTACATACTAGTTTTGGGCAAATACAATATCTTAGACCTCCAATTTAATTTTGGCTCAAATACTGGTTGGTACCACCAATACACGCCCATTTGGAGAGGATGACGTTATTCTGTGAATCTTAGCACAAAAGTCCATACTTCAAATCATGAGTGATAAAGCCACAATAAGGAAGTTGAAGGCATCACTGGAAAAGAAAACCTAAAGTGACAAAAGACTTGGAAACCTTGATGAAATCTAAGAGCATGCACATAGACAAACAGTACAGTGTCTAATCTAAACTACTTACAGGTTTAGTGTCTTCGCCCCTTCCTTTTCTGCATCTTCTTAGTCTTCTTTACCCTTTCAAAGATGGCAACAAACCATTCATGATACCAGCCCACTCCCATATCCCATGATTATGATCAACCAGTAAATACCCCTGGAAAACTCGGAATCTTTGCCTTGCGAGATGTGTGCCAGTGGTGGTGGGGGTGAAGTTTCTGAATTTCCACATAACAATGTTAGAGGGGCACCACACAACCCCATATTCCCACCATATGAACTATTGTCATACGTAGAAAATTGCTTACCTTGAGGTATAGGGCCCTTGAGACGGTTATGAGAAACATTTAGGACCGCCAGGAAAGTGAGTTTGGTTAGCTCTTGAGGGATCTCTCCTGAGAGTAAGTTTTGAGATAGGTCCAACGATTCCAGGTCCTTCAGATTTGCCAAGGACGATGGGATGACGCCAGTGAGCATGTTTTTGGAAATGTTTAGCGCTTGAAGTCCACTGAGACTTCCAAGGGACTCTGGAATTTCTCCGCTGAATTTGTTGTTTGAAAGATCAATGGATACAAATACACTTTGGATCTTCTCTCTCATAAAACCTTTTTGTCCCTTTAATAGATATTGTCACCGAATAAGTGAAAATCCTTGAATAAACATACTTTCCCCTTTCTATAGATCGTGGTTTCTCCTCCACTTGCATATATGTTGAATTCCCTTTCATTTCCATTTTCATTGAATTCCAGTTCTGGAAGTAATCTGATGGCAATATACCAGAGAAACCATTGTGAGAGAGGTCAATGATTCGCAGCTTCGGAAACTTCAAATTAGGTTTAGGATTCTCAATGGCACCATGGAATCTGTTTGATCGGAGAACAAGAACTTGTAACTCAGGAAGAGTTCCCAACCAAAAGGGAAAAGTGTTCTCAATCTGATTATCTCCCAGAACAAGAATTTCAAGCGTTGTACAATTTGCCAATGAACGTGGTACCCCCCACGCAAATGATTTTGACTTAAGTCAATCATCTTAATCCTCCTCATGAACGTCTGGGGAATAGTGCCGTGAAAATTATTGCTACTCAGATTGAGCAGCACTAGAGAATCACTAGTAGAACTAGAACTGACCAAGCATTGAGGAATGGCCCCGCTTAAGTAATTATTAGACAAGTCAAGCGCGAAAAGAGCACTATTTTGTCAAAATGATGATGGAACTTCTCTACTTAGTAAATTACTAGCAACATCATAAGAAAGGATAGACAGTGGTGGAATTGGGAGTGGTCCTTGTAGCCTGTTAAAGCTTAAATCTAAGAATCGTAGTGATATCCATGGAATGGCATTTGGATGCTGCTCAAATCCTGTAAGAAAGTTTCCATGAAGGTCGATACCACTCATTGTTTCTTTACTTGTGCTCCACAACCACGTCGGTACTAGGCCATGAATATTGTTATTAGCCAAATTAAGGAATTCTAATTCATCCTGGAACCGCAAGAAATCAGGGAACTCTTTGAAGTTGCATGATGCCAATCCTATATTTCTTAATTTTGGTAGAGTAGCATTGGTACTGTTTGATGCATGCACCGTCAATTTGTTTCCTGACAATTTCAATAGAAAAAGGTTTTGGAGATTTTGAAAGATGTCTAGCTCAACTTTGCCACTCAAGCTGTTTGAAGCAAGATCAAGAATTTCAAGATGCTTTAATTCCAATATTGAACTTGGAAACATGCCGTAGAGATGATTTTCTGAAAGGTCTAGATGGGTAAATCGGGTGAGATTCAGAAGCCAAGATGGGATTTCACCATGTAACTCATTACTGCTGAGAGCCAACACAGATAGTTGGGTCAGGTTAGCAAGAGACTGTGGTAACACATCACTTATTTTCGTACCAGTAAGGTATAATTCAGTGAGTTTTGATAGCTTTCCAAGCAAGAAGGGTAGCATACCTGCATCAAAAGTGCCACCGCCGAGTCCTAAGTGAGTTAATTTTGATAAGTTTGCTATTGATGAAGGAATCTGTCCCCAGAAATTGTTATTGGTAACTTCCAGATACGTGAGCTAGGCCAAATTGCCAATTGAGGGTGGAATCGTCCCATAAAGATTGCAGTATGATGATTCTAACACTTTTAAGGAATTAAGATTCCCAATTGAAATTGGCAACATTCCGGAAAAACTTGTCCCCCCAATCGTCAATTCCTCAAGTTGACTACCCCGTGGAAATTCAGGAAGATAACCAATAAGGTTTTCATTAAGTGTCAAGCGTAACATCCGTAGGTCCGGCAGACGGAAAATGCCCATTGGTAATTCACCATATAGAAAACAATTTATAAGACTAAGGTTTGTTAGAGATGTCATATTTAATAAAGCACCTGACACTGTAGAAGATATGTTCACCTCACTAAGGTCGAGTACTTTCAGGCTCGTTAGGTTTTGAACGAGGTCTCTCAGACTCGGTTTTTCAAGTTTCAAGCGACTTTTTGTAGGATATGTGTATATATGTCTCGACAGATCAAAGGAAAGTCAATTTTGAAAGAGACGAGATCTCTGAAGGGATCTGTCCTGAAAAAAAGGAATTGTATAGGTTGAGACTCTTTAGTCTCGAAAGATTTCCAAAACTGGCTGGAATATGAGAGTAGTTGAAGTGATTGTTAGCGAGGTTTAGCCTGTGAAGGTGAACAAGGCTGAAGAGGCTGCTGTTGGAGTTGATAAAACCGTAGAGGAAGCTGCTACAGAGGTCGAGACCAACCACATGACCCGTGTCATGGTCACACTCCACGCCATCCCACAAGCAGCAATCACTAATATTTCCGTCGAGCTTCCATGACTCAGCCTTTGGATAAGCAGAAAGGTCGGCAGAAGCAAACTCGTTGATGAAAAAGCTATCTTTGAACTGCAGCAAGGCTGATCTCTCATCGTCATGGCATAGCGGCTTCGTAGAAGAGTAAGAGTTAGTCAAAATACTAAGATTAAAACAACACAAGATCAGGAACGTGTGAAGATGCAAAGACGAACCCATGATGTATAACCAACTCTGGTTTGCCAATGTTGGGTGAACAAGATAATGTTTATGATGTGGTTTTAAAGTAGGGTCTCTACTTCAAATTAATTCTATTGGACGCCCAAGAAATGTCTACCATCACTATTCTGACTGCCGTGAACACCATAAAATTTTGAAAATCTTGTCCTGTTATTGACCTAATCCCTTTCATAGATTCCTTGCGTTGTGGACTGAGTAAAAGACTTCTGCAAAAAGAGCCAAAAAAATGATTGTGTTGTACAAGTTAAGAAGCTCTAAAATAGTAACTTGGACCATTTATATAGGATTTTGCCCCCAATTTAATTGAGGTGGGCAGTGGGCTTAACTCACTCGCATATTCTGAATTTAAAAAATAAAAATAAAATTGATTTGGACCTCATACGAACTTTCTCATAACACAAACAAATAAAGAATAAGAGGTGAGAAGAGCTTAAACACAGTAAGACTCGGCTCGGCTTGTTTGCATCCCTAGTCCTGATTGAGGAGAACCGGGCCTCTGTACTTAACCATAGAACACTTTTATAAATATTGACTTTTCCTTTAATTGATACAAGAAGGTTATATTTACGTACAACCAAATAACCAATCAATGATAACTTTTCACTAACCCACTATCCTATAACGTAGGAGATCCTTTAGTGATCAAATTTGGTAAGGATAGGTCCAATGTTCTTAGGGTATGCATCTAGGTAGGAAACTGTGTATTCAACAATCAACATAGCTTCGATGTCCGACGAAATTCGGTAATCTTGGACATCATTAGAGGTGATTGCATCGCTTAAGTCGTATCTTTGTAGTTTGTAGTTGTAGTTCAATTTCTGTATAGCAGAGTTGGAACATAGTTGCAGTTCAGATGAGGAATTTGGTTTGTTGATGATTCATCCAGGTCGCGGGAAGTGAGTGTTTGTGTTGGTTCCATATAATTGGAACAGTAAATAGAATTCAAATTCAACAAACATTTTCAAAAGGAGTAACAAACTTGCTACAAATTTTATTGAGATTTACACCAGAAAACATTGAACACATTGCAAGTTTTTAACAGTTGTTAAGGAAGGAATTACAAGAGCAGATTTATACATGGGTTCGATTCTCCACCGTGACAACGATGCTCTCATCATTCATGAGTTTTCCCAAATAAAACTCATTCAACTCTCCAAATTGAGATCTTAGAAAAGCAAGCTTGCCCAAGCAGCAACAAATGCAAAACCACCAAATGGAGCTAAGGTGGAGTACTTTCTGTCCTCAAGCAACGCCACAGCATAACACCTGCGAAATATCAGAGTGTGTTGCTAAATTTGTTGTCTAATCACATAAACTAAATATTCACAAATCGGTGGGTGAAAATTCTACTAAGCAAACAAAATAACATGAGAAACTTGCAATGGTGTCTTCAATCGGGAAATTGTTTTTAAATTACAAGGGAACATCATTTCACCCGGGTGGTCATAGAACATTTTCCCTCTGCTACACCTAAAGCTGAAAAAAAAATTCACTCAAAATTCACAAGACCTTACACGTAGATGCCATATATTTATTCACAAGACCTTACACCTAAAGCTGAATATCATAATACCTTTCATGGACTCTTGAACACAAAGTATCCATATCGGAGACCAGATACTTGGGCAAGTGTATAGAATATGTAAGACTTTGTAGTAGGACATTCAGCAGGAGCATATTTAGCAATTCGCTTTACTATATTACTATGCAATAACAGCAACAAACTCTGATGCTGCATGAGCTATGTCGAACCTTGTAAACACCATTCAGCCTTAAAGAATAAGGAAAACATTACACTGGTGAGTATGAAAATTTTGTCGTATCTCCGTGTCCTCGACATCGGCATTTAATTGGTCCAAGAACTAGACATGAACATGTACCCACATACTGATAATATGCCAATCAGATAATCCAAGCCATATGGGCCGGCCAAACCCCAAGAAGCCTGGGCCTTGGGCATCCAAACAACCCACAAAAATAGGGGCACCCCCATAATTTTTACTATTAGGCTTGAGTAGGGGTTTATAGCCAATAAGAAAAACAAGAAAGGCCCAATCTGATTTCAAAAAAAGGCCTAAAAAAAAAAATTTCCATTTGGCCTGAAGGCCCAAAATAAAACACACAGCAAATTAACTTTTACAACTGATCCATTAGGCCTAAAGGCCCAATTTAGGAGTAGGACTCATTACGATATTGTTTTGGCTTTCTCCTATTGTGATTGTTGCTGTAAAAATTGTTCAAGTGTTTACTCTTAAAGGCACATTTTTTAAATTAGGCCTTGGGCACTAAAAACCCTTGGGCCGGCCCTGAAGCTACACATGCAATCAGATCATCCGCTCAAGATTGCTAGCCCCAGAGCCCCCCTCTGGGTGAAAAATTCAAAACCTAAGCAACTAAAGAGATCCATACTGTTATCCCTCCCAACCTGATGCTGTAAGATGCACATACCCAGCCAGGACTCTGTTATGCCCTCTAGTATCTGTCCATTAGCTATTGCCATATTGATTACCGCTGAACATTCAAACTGATATGAGCAATGACTGACACTGAGTTTTCCAGTAATTCGGATACAATATAGTCTCGATGATTGTCTGTAACTAAAATAATTTCTATGGCTAAAAAAGCCATTTAGCCAAAGGGCACTCAAGTTATGATGGATTATAATTCTCATCAAAATATCTAAGAAGTACATTTTGGACAAAAACAAAAAAAAAAATCCAAAATAAAGCTACATTAATACAATGAAAACATATGAGTGGATTGAAGCCTCTAGATTTAGTGGCTCAATCACGGCGCTGCAACTCTCTATCAAGTTTTGGACAAGAAATCTGTATGAAGCTTGCATGAATAAGTTCCAATGTCCTCAGGGCTTCTGCAATGGCATGGCATAAGGGCTGTCAAAGCCAAATTATAGCAAGACCTTTGCAGACCGCTACCCAAAAGGTCCGCCAAAAGCATGCTGATGGCCTTTTTTTTTGGGTAGTTAACTGTTGTAGTAGAAGACAAAGGAAGAATCCACAGTGGAAAAAAAAAAAAAACTAAGGCATGAGCCTGTACAAGAAATTAACCAAAAAGAGACTAAAGCCTATAAAATAGAAAAAGCCTAGAAAGAAATGTGCCAATTCTGGCAAAGCTGAGTGGATAAAGGGGCAGGCTTAACGGCCTTGTCAAATCTGCCACAAGGTTTGCCTTTGCTAGATCTGCCACATAATTTCTCTCTATTTTTTTCACTATGGAACCCACAACTGGCTTTTCCATTTGACAATTTCCAAGGAAGACAGAAATTATATTTTGTATCGATGGAGCAACACTGCCAACTTGAGGCATTTTGCTACTCTAACAAGCCAAAATTTGGCTTTGGCTTTGTCATTTTGGCACTGACCATGGGAAAAGCTTTGACAAAATTTATAGAACTCTGAAAGAAAATCTTGTATTATAATAGGTACCGTCTAAATATTCGACTGTTGTTAAATTTGAACGCTGGAAGTTGTAGAAATGTTCTGATAGGTCAGAGGTACGAGTCTTTCTCAGGAAAATGTATTCTACACCGTGTTCCCTAGGGAACAAACCGTAGACTTCCGTCTTATCAACATATGCTTTTATGGACTATCAAAATAGAAAAAGAGGACATAGTCTTGGATGGAAGACTTAAAACCTCTTGGCCCTGTTCGTTTCCCAGTTTAGTTTTAGTTTTAGTTTTGATGACATCATCATTTCCCTATTTTCTCTCTCTATCTCTCCACTCATTACACCTTATGACATCATCAAAACTAAACTAAACTATCTAACCAAACACAACCCTTATGTTCTTCTTTCATTTCTAAGTGGCAAACAATTTCCTTAGTCGTCTGGCTCGTCTCTATAATTATAAGTTCCTCCATCCCCAAAATTGTTCGTCATTTTAGGAAATTTTAACTTATTAAGGGGTGTCATCATTGCGCTTTGTCTAGAAAAAGTAAGGAGACACCATCATTTCATTTCTGGGTTGGTTTTCTAATATGAAAAGAAAAGGGAAAAAGGTATTCAAGTCAATGATTAGGGTATAACAGTTCAATAACAAATGTCGTGCAGAAAGGCGGATTTATGAATAACTTGCTCATCCTGCATGTTTATATATTCATTGCTGAGTGGACAAAACCCGGAACAAGAGTTTTCTTTGAGCTTCCAAAAGAGACTAACAATTGGGGACGGGGGAGTACTATTCTAGTAACTACAACACAAAACAGGAAATTGACTGGTTATAAGGGATACTTATGTTCTGGGCAAAGCTTAGAATAAAGGATACTCCTATACGAATTGCAAATGAACCAATCAAATGCTTCGATCAATTGCAAGAGCCCTTTCTACCATTACGGATAACAAGGAAAAGATAGCGGCACTTACGTTCCGGAGAATGCCAGAATTCCAGTAGTCAAAAGGCCTCCAAACTGAAAAACCAAATACAATAAGACATTACATTCATTGAACATGATTTGTATGCACGCATTCATATATTGGAATAATAATAATAATGAACAATAGGGGGGCTCACAATGTTGGGCTTTTTGGTGATAGGAGCAGCAACCAAAGCAGCAGTGTGAACCAAATGGTAGAGAGATGCCGTGTGCCAAACCTTCAAATTGAATTAGCAACAAAAAGGTTGTAAACAAAACATGTAGATGGAGGAATTCCAAGTAAAAAAAGAAAAAGAGGGGAAAAACGAAACCTCTTTGTAAGCGGGGTTTTGGGGTTTGAAGGCATGAGCACCATAAGTCCCAAACCCAAGAGCAGCTACTCCTGTTTCCAAGTTTTTTGAAACAAAAAAAGGGTTTTGTCAACTAAATCCTACAGATGCATAAAATTCACTTGTGGGTTCATCTGATTGTGTCTCTATGTGTGCATGTAGAGAGCGAGAGCGAGTGAGAATACCAGAAATAGCAGCGACTTTGTGCCAGACACGAGGATCCATCCTTCACCAGTTCACCGCTACCACTTTCCCAATTTCAAGAACCCCCCAAATCTACCGACGCAGTCATCAGCTTCTAACGACGTCGTGTCCGCCGGTCGAATCCGTCCATCTAACGGACTTTTTCTTCTCCTTTTTTTATTTTTTTTTATCCCTCTAGTTTCAACAGAATCTTTGTTTCATCCCCCTAGTTTCAATACTAACGCTTTTAATCCCGGAATTTTGTTTTCCTGTCTACTAGGTCCAAGAGATATCGTCCGCTTGCCAAACTGACGGGCAAAAGTGAACGACACTTTCGACATTTTAGGGCCTTTTCCTTCAAAATATTAACAAAACTATGCACCATATCCAACCGTAAAATAACAAAGTCGTGGGGTTTAGGCCTTATTCTTCCTAAATTTTTGGTCTAGTATTATATTTGTTCTTTTTTTATTATTATTTTGTGATTTTTGTTTAGCTTTTCTTTGTAATTTTAGAATTAATTGTCTTGATGAGATCAGGAAAGTATAAAAATGGAGACCAAAGTTGAAAAAGTTCATACAAAAATATATTTTGGAGAAAAAATTACCAATTTTTTTTTATCTTTTCATATTTAGGGATTTTTTTTTCTCCTTTTGGTCAGAAGTTTTTACATTTTAGACTCTTCTCGTCCAGAGCGTGATTATTAAAAAAAAAAAAACGTAATGTAAATCTAACACAAATTTAGAAGGGAAAAACAAAACTATCAAAAAATTAGGGAAAATGGGGCCTAGTAGTGAATTCTGGAAGGGAAAGGCCCAGATGTCGAAATTGTCTTTCATTCGGCATTTTTCTGTTAGTTTGGGAAGCAGGCGTTATCTATTGCATCTAATTAGTACATAAACCAAATATCGGGGTTACAATTGAAGCAAAAATGACGAAACTGAGACTCAAAATCAAATGAGTTAATCTATGTCTCTCCAAATCGAAGGTTGAGACAATGTATAGAAAATGACAGATTCTAAATCTGCTAGCCAAAGGAAGTGTACTAAAAGTTGAGACAATGTATAGAAAATGACAGATTCTAAATCTGCTAGCCAAAGGAAGTGTACTAAAAAACGAGCAACAAAATGGCATAAATGGAAGACCCTCTGATAAATTAAGCAAAACTCTAGCATCTCATTGTATAAATGAAGTTACTCAATCATTTATTGTGTTATAAATTACAATGTCCAAGCGGTTCAATTTCATTAGCGGAGGATTACGACTGTAATAACTCTCTAATAAATTCACGTAGAGAGAAGAATGAGTGCATGTTGGGGAGGGAGAGAGAGAGAGAGAAATTATGACTATCACATGCTCTTATCACTGTCTCCCACAAACCTTGACACTTGCCCCACATGCAAACCTTCTTCTGCTCTATTAATTTACTCAAAAACGTCTTCCCATTTCACTTGCAAAATTTGCAGAAGTTTGAGGGGAGAAAAAGCTTGTATTATGGGAGAACATCAATTCTAGAGAGTGAAAGTACAAGTGGGTTCTTAATTAAGGATTATAGAACTATTAGAATTATCCACTACAATTTTTATGGCCCTAATTATATTAAGAAACCATCTAATGGCCTTAGTTTTTATGAAATTACTAGAAGAAATTTTTTTCCCCTAAATTATAAGTTTAATCCCACAATTTTTATACTATTGCAGAATTATCCTAGACTTTGAACACTTATCCTTTTTACACCTAGACTTGGTAAAATTACTATTCTGACCTGAACTTGCTAAATTTACCATTTTACCACTAGACATTAATAAAACTTATTAGAATGATTACTTGATGCTGGATTTTATTAAAATTACCGAATAACCCATATAAGTGTAAAATTACAAAAATACCCTAGACCTAGCTTAATTACAATAACATATTATAGTTGTGTGCGTGCACGCTCGCGACGTGAGTATTGTTCGGGTTTTCAAAATTTCAGGATGCCAACTTAAATATCCTATCCACTAGGAGGGGGGCTTAAGTAGATTCCCCAAACATGATGGCTATTTAATTTGGTCTTTCTTGAATAAATATTCCTATCTTCTAAATTTTTCATTAAAACGTTCATATGTATCCTGCTTAGCTATATAGCCAAAATACCCCACCACAACCTCTTTTTGCTCCTCACCGCTCCTTTTTGAATTAAGTGATTTGGTGAAAAAAAGAAAAGAATGAAAACCTCTCCAAATCACTCGTTTAGTGACAAATAAAAAGAGAAATATGAAAATGAAATTCACTTTACTGGCACCTTATTCTTTCTCACCGAGTATTACCATCAGTAGGCTCTAGGGGTGAGCGAAATAACCCGAAAACTGATCACTCGACCCGGTGACATGTAGTCGGCTTTACCGCACACATCGGTCACAAATGGGTTTGGAATATCTTAAACTTTGACTTTCGGTTTGCTTGTCTAGTTTATACTATTCCAACCCGTGTAACCCGTACTCGACCGAACATGTATGTATGTATTTAATTTTCGAACACGTACTCGACCAAAACATGTCAACTATCTAGAACGCGTGGAAATTGTTTTTTAAGTGTTCATTATATGAGTACTTTCATTCTCGAACCCTAAAAAATATACCGATTTTCTAAACACTAAAAAGGAAGGGAGGGAGAATAGGCAAATCAAGTGGTACAGATAAATTGTACAGACCATGTATAGATGGGACTCGGGGACCCACTTTGGGTCCCACAAGAAAGATCCGAGTCGTTCAATCATCTTAGAATAATCTTCCAAGGGGTTACGCGAGAAACCAACTCCATCGGACATGTGTAAGTGGTTGATCCAAAACCCCCCGTTTAATTCAAAATCGTGTTCAAGAAAGCCCTTCCTTCATTTTCCACGCAGACCTCTTCTCTCCCTTTCAAACGTTCCATCTCCCGCCAACCCCAATGTCTTTATGTCTTTCTCTCTCTATTTATAGCACCCAGGAAGAGTAATAGAGGCTTCCCCTCTTTTGAATATCAAAGTTCAATCTTCTTTGGGCATAGACTCGAGCGTTGGGGAAACCCTAAACATTCCTCTTCGTCCTTTCATCAGAGCTCAGATAGGCGGGGTTCGAATTTACATTTCTCACTGTTTCTAGGGTTTCAAAGGTATGAACTTCCGCTAATCGTCCTTGACCTGGATTTTGAATACCTTTAGGACTAAATACGGTGGATTTTTATGGGATTGATTTATTTAGTTTGATGATTTGAGGGCTTGATGTTCTTGAATTTTTATGTGTTTTGGGCCATTTTGCGTATAAATTTTCATGTAGAATGTTTAATCATCAGTATCTGTAACCCGTACTCAACCGAACATGTATGTATGTATTTAATTTTCGAACCCGTACTCGACCTAACATGTCGACTATCTAGAACGCGTACTCGACCTAACATGTCGGCTTGATGTTCTTGTTTTCTCACTATAGCTGTATATAGACGCATATGATTTGAGGGCTTGATGTTCTTGATTTGACGGCTTGATGTTCTTGAATTTTTATGTGTTTTTGGCCATTTTGCGTATAAATTTCATGTAGAATGTTTAATCATCAGTATCTGTAAGTTTTTGCTATTGTCATTTGTACCATTTGTTTGCTAGTTCTTTGTATTTTGATCAAAGCAAGCAAATTCTTCTGATCGGGGTAGTTTTCCTAAGAACAGTCTGGGCAATCTGTTGTTCGTTATGAATTCTGCAATGTTTTAAAAAAAATATATACTACCAAATTCCCAAATAAGATGGAGTATTTTAAAAAGGGAGGGAGAATGGAGAACAGCTCCAATAAGTTCATCTTTCCTTTCATTTTCGGTTTTTACAATTTTGTCTTTTCCCATAAACTCACTCTGTTTCAAGAAAGAAAGCCCTTCATTTTCCACGCAAACCTTATCTCTCTCTTTCAAATGTTCCATCTCCCGCCCATCAACCCCAATTAATAGCAGTCCAGGAAGAGTAATAGATATGGTTTCTTTTTTATCTTCCCTTTGATCACAATAGATATGGGTTCAAATTAAAAAAGAACGTAGATGTTTGATGGAAAGCTTCTTCCACAAACTAGTACTGTATAATCTACTTTCCCCCCTTTTGAACTTCAAATTTCAATCTTCTTTGGGCATCAAGACTCGGAGCTCAGTTAGACGAGGTTCGAATTTACATTCTCGCTGTTTCTAGGATTTCAAAGGTATGAACTTCCACTAATTGTCTTTGACCTGGATTTTGAATTCCCTTTAGGAATACATACGGTGAATTTTTATGGGATTGAATTCTTCAGTTTGATGATTCGAGGGCTTGATGTTCGTGTTTTCTCACTATAGCTGTATATAGACGCATATAAAGCCGAGTACTTGTATGTGTTTTGGGCCATTTTGCGTATAAATTTTCATGTAGAATGTTTAATCATCAGTACCTGTAAGTTATTGCTATTGTTATTTGTACCATTTATTTGCTAGTACTTGTATTTGATAAAAGCAAGCAAATTCTTCTGATCGGAGTAGTTTTCCTGAGAACAGTCTGAGCAATCTGTTGTTCGTTATGAATTCTGCACATTTTCCGCCTCATTGGGTCATGTCTCTTGATCAATGACTTCTTTATCCCTTTATTTAGGAGGTCAATGGGAAAGAGAAAGCAACAGAGGGATGATAACATTCATCCGCATTCTTCTGGAAAGAGAAACGATAACATTCATCGACGTTCGTCCGGGAACGTGGTTCTTCCAGAAGAACAAAATGTCGGTGAGGGCAATGATATAATCAGCAGCTTGCCTTTAAATGTTCTCCATCACATCCTCTCCTTCCTCTGTACCAAAGACGCCATACGAACTTCTATATTATCGACTGAATGGGAATATTTGTGGACCTCTATTGCCAACATTGATTTGAAGGAAGAGAGGTATCCATCTCGCAAAAAGGATGGTTGGAGTTTCTTGGATTTTGTGGACAGAGTTCTTCTCCTTCATGATGCTTCAGATATTAAAAGTCTTAGTATAGAATCGTGCGAGCTTGTGAATTCAGCTCATGTTAGTTCATGGGTCTCTACTTCGAAAAGGCACAACATTGAAGAGCTTAATCTGTGTTTACGTTCGGAAGAACAGGTCGTATTGCCTTGCTGCCTTTTCACTTGTCAATCCCTTGTGGTACTGAAATTATTGATGAACGGGGCTTTGAAAGTTCCAAGTTTGATTCAATTCTCAAACCTTAAGACTTTGGAACTTTCTGAACTTACATTTTCAGATGATGACTCCACACAACATCTTTTCTCTAGTTGCCCAGTGCTTCAAGAGTTGGCCTTGGTACATTGTAGATGGGAGAATCTAAAGACTATAGCGATTTGTATTCCCACACTGAAGAGATTGACTATTGTGAATTGTTATGTGGACTCTCCTGCAGATTTCCATGGTTGTGTGACCAAAATTTATGCTGCCAATCTGATCCATCTCCGTTGTACTTGTTCCCTGATGGTTGACTTTCGTATATGCGATCTATCTTCATTAGTTGATGCATCTATTCTTTTCAATGAAAATATGCCGGAACAAGTCATTATTTCTCGAGCACTCGGGTTACTTACTGCGATTTGCAATATTAGAAAATTGAGGACTACAACTGATGCACTCAGGGTATGCTAGCTTATTTAATTTTGCATTATCTATATGGAAAAGCTGGAGTTGTTACGTAAACAGTACCTTGCTTATATTTGTGGCTTGTCCAGAAAATAAATCTTCATCGTAGTACTAATTTGTTGTTTTGTTTTGGTGCCAAAGTATCTCTCTGTGGCAGAGAATCTTTTGGACCGTCTTCCTACATTCAACAACATGACCCATTTTGTGCTGGATGGCGATTCTTGTAATGATCCTTCTGGTTTGATTGACCTACTCGAAAAAATGCCTAATCTAGTCTCTCTTTACTTTGAGGAGGTACGTATCTAAAGGAACTGGTTTGTCTCCTGTCCACTTGGGGGATTGAACCTTCTTGTTCATGCCCGTGGGACTTCTCAAGGATCTCTTTTTTATCATGTGAGCTATTCATTTGTCTCATAAGTCGCATCTATGAAGAAAAAAATTCAGTTTAATCCTGCAATAACTGCATGATTTTATCAGTCACATGTCTTTAAAATGAGGTTAATAGTCTACAACCAAAATCATATTTGTCATCCATTTTTTCAACACGGGCCCTGGACGGCATAGTTCAAGCCCATGGACTGGAGACGACTCATTCTGATCTTCTGGGTTATCCTTGTCCTCCTGATTTTTTTTTATCTGCTGTAATATCCATCGACCTTTATTATATTCGTATCATCTAATTCTGGGATCCGGGGATGCTGCTGTGCACTGGGTGCACAGCAGCTGCTGCGCGGCTCAAAAACGACGCCGTTTCAATGCCATCCACGCGGAAAAAAAAACGAAGCCAAAACGACGTCGTATCAGTTTAATTAAAACGGCGCCGTATCGTGGTCTTATACGCGTGGGAAAAATTGAATCAAAACGACGTCGTTTTGATTTGGTGAAACGACGCCGTTTCGTAGTGTTTTAAGCGGAAAGAAAAAAAAAACCATACGGCGTCGTTTGGACAGATTGCAACAGAATCCAGTAACATTTCGACCAACCCAATTACCCAGCAAATCCAGCCGAAATTTCACATAGGATTTTCAACTGATGATGAAGGGAAAATGGAAAATGTTGATAGGATTTCAAATGGAAATTGGTACTTGAAATTCACCAGCAATCAAAAGCACAAAACCAACACTGGTAATTAACTAACTTTGGACAGATTACCACTGCCAACACGAGACCACCATTCTTAGGAAAAATCGAACGCGTTTCTTCCAAAAAATCGAGTCAATAACCATTTCTTCCAAAAAATCGAGTCAATAAGTAACCACCAATATGATTTACAATCGAGTCAATAAGTAACCACCAACGAGTTTCTTAGGAAAAATCGAACGCATTCTAACAAAAAATCGAGTCAATAACCATTCTTCCAAAAAATCGAGTCGATAAGTGACCACCAATTTGACTTCATGAGCTTCACCAACAGTTCTCTCGTCTTTCTTTTTACGCCTTCTATGACCATCTTTACAAAAAAAAGAGATCCACCTATCTACAAATAAATTGAACAGCTTTGCTATTGTCTAATGTGAATTTTCCAAATAGAAACTTAGTGGTGCCACGGCAGAGATCATGTCTAACCTCCTTGCCTTTTAAATTTATTGAGATTGTTTTGGATCACGAAACCACCGAAAAAACTCCTCGTCTTGTAAATACCTCTCATCTCCCGTCACCTGAAAAAGAAAAAAATGAAGAAAATAAGTCGAAGCAAGTAAAGAAAATAACATATTGACTAGCCTCGAGTCAAATCTACAATTGACAAATCAAATTCACACCTCGTATGAAGGTTGGGAAGACAAATCAAATTCACAATTCAACATTTGTGGGACATAGGGCAATGGGGCGGTTTCCAATGGAACATCCTAATCCATAAGATAATCAACAACAAAAATGTTATGCAAAGCACATTCATATAAAAAAAAAATAGCTTCAAATATGCACTTAAGCAATATTAATACCTGACCAAGACGGGTAGGTGTGGGATTAACTTTTTTCTTCTTCGCCATCTTCTCATGCCAAGGTTTCGCTCTTTGAATACCTTTTCGTCCGTTGACCGCTTTCAATTTTTTCGCTAAACCTTTGGCTTGTCCAAACTTAGGATCATTTCCCTCTTCAATTACCTCATCAACGGAGTCTTCCGCCTCGAGGAACATTTTATCCACTTTGGCACACATGATGTCCACATTGGCCTTCACATAGTCATGTGCTGCTTTCAATTGACTTGATTTAGCGCACAATTTCACCATTTGGGGACAAAGATTCCTGTAACGAGCTGCTTTTGCCAATTTCGGATCTTCCTCCTCCACACAAACTTTCGTTTCCTTAGATGCACAAGCCTTTACATCTAATCTCCATCGACTCAATACATAACTTTCAGGAATTTCCAAGACACCCATTCTATCAAGCCCTTTAATTGCATGACCACAAAGAATTCCAAAGTACTCAAATTTGCGACAAGTACAACGAACATCTCGACAAATAGCATTTCCAAACTCATCCAATCCAACATTGCCCGACACAAGAAACTCTGTTTTTCTTCGATGCACGCCAACCACATACTTGAATTCTCCATCGAGCTCATTATGTGTTTTCACTATGAGAGAGGAGGCAACATCAACCTCGTCGTGGAATAATTGAAAGAGAGGAGGAGTATACAATTGTGAAACTTGAATTAACAATGGAGATCTTTGCAATAGTAGTCGTGGCAACTTCTCCCTAGATTGAAATATAGCTTCCGTTTCTTCACACCGAATGTCCACAATAAATCTATCGAAATGTGTAAAAAATTGAACAATGTTATGATCAAACCTTACAAATTTCTTTATCCTTGCATTGCAACTCTCACTAAGTTGGGTGCTTCGCATCCCCGCAGTGAACCACCACTTCATGTATACATGCGCCCACTTCTCTCTAATTTCCCAAGTTTTCTTCATCCACATGTTCTCATGCAAGTTATATGTCATAATCCGTGATCATCTCATGGTCAGCCCAGAAGATATTGGTAATCATCTCCTCAATATCAAATTGAACGTCGTAAAAAAAGTAAGGATTCAAAGCCGAATGATTATGAAAGTATCCTAACAAAGCCGATGCTTCCCCAAATTCTAAGCTCCTTTGTCTTCTTCCACGCAAATAACTTTTGTGGTCCTCTTTTATGAACCCTACACAGTCCCTCCCCCCAGATTGGGCACTAATAAGATTATGTGACGCCTTAAGAGATAAACCACTATCAACAGCTATCTCTATATTCAGAGCTTGTGTCTCACATATCTTTCTCTGAGAACGCAACAAATAAGTACACTGAGGTAGATGCAAAGGGTGATTGTGACTTTCTTGAAATTTATTCACAATCCATTTTGATTTTTGACGGTCCAACGTTATGTACATGAACGCAGGACACTTAGTTCTTGTCTCACTCCGAGGCATTTCCACCACCACATATCGTTTATCTTTTAATCTTGTACCTTCCTTACTACAAACAAACTTTCGATTAATCACAACCCCATCTACCCTGCTTTTTGTAACGTAGTCTTTTCTTATGCCAAAACCCATAATTTTTCCATAATCATTGTAGAAACTATATGCATGATCTTCCGATTCAAACTCCATTCCAATAGATATCTCATACTCTTTCGACAACTCTTTTAAAGACTCTTGAAGTCCACCATCTTCCATTCTAATAAATAGCAATAAACATTAAGGTTAAAATGCATATCACAATCACAAGTATTTGTATATGTTTTCATTCATTTAGTTTTATACTTGGTTTCATATAGTAAACCAAGACAATGCCATGCACATGCTTCACAGATTCTATTTTCTCTTTCTTAATAAAATACATATTTTCATAACCACATATTTTCGAAAGTTGGACTTTGCATTACAGATTGCCTAGAAGGACCGTACATCGAAAGTAGGACTTTGCCTAGAAGTTCTGAAAGTAGGACTTTGCATTACAGATCAGAAAAAATCATCAAGATCGAGTTTGGAAAACAAATCACTTATCGTCGACATCAAGAGGGCTTACTGTTCATCACCGGTTGTGGGAGGCTGTGGTGCTCCATCACCCGTAGTAGGCGGCGACGCAGTGGCCGTTGGCTGTGGAGGAAAGACAGTGATCGGAGGCTGTGGAGGGTCCGGAAGTGTCGGCTGTGGAGGGCCCATCGTGTCTGCCATTAGAGGGTTTGTTTTGTTTCTCCAGAATCTCTACTCATCGTCAGTTTCTGGTGTAATGTTAGATGAGAGCCAAAACGACGTCGTTTTGGCTCCCTTCATTTTTCAGCGTTTTTTGCATTGAAACGGCGTAGTTTTTGAGCCGCGCAGCAGCTGCTGTGCACCCAGTGCACAGCAGCATCCCCGGATCCCTAATTCTGTAGGTCTCTGATATCGGGGAGTATGATTTGATGTTGGGAAGAGTACCTTCTTGTTTTGCATCTTCCCTCAAAACTGTTCATATTCAACGTTTTGATAAGAAGCCGATGGAGATGCAGTTTATAAGCTTTTTGTTAAAGAATGCAACAGTTTTGGAAAGGATGACTTTGCATAGTTACTCGCGTCATATCAAGAGTCGTGCGCAAAAGATCAGCAGTAAATTGAACAAGCTACCCAGGGGCTCTAAAAGCTGTGTTATTGAGTTGATTTTTGTTGGAATTCATTAACCTGACCTTGTCGACTTCGACATTGCTGTGGTAAAATGCCAGAATTTCTGTGTCCCCGTTTCTGTTTGCCCGTTTCCTTGTATTTGGAATTCAGTAACTGACCATGTGTTCACCACATTGCATGAATTGGTTTCCTATTGTCATGAGGTACTCAACCTGAAATTCTGCTGCAACCATGAATGGTGAAGAATTTGCAACTTGTTCCTTCGAATTTGTTCCAGTCTTTTGTGAGCTAAATTTCTGTAAATTTTTTGTCGAGGAATGCAGGCCATTTTAGATCAATTAGTCAGCAGATTTACGAAAGCAATGTGTTGAGCAATCTGTAAGAAATGCTTCTGGTCAACCACATCTGAGCTCATGGTGTATTGCTTCACTCATTGTTTGTGTGTGAAACAATGTATTTGTAGATCAAAAATGGGTTGAGGATCCGTTGTCGTAATTGGCCAAAATCAGTCTTTTTTATTGGATTATTTAGCCCCTCACAAAATAAATTAATTAACTCTATTGGCCTAATTAATTTTGGTTGCTGGGTAACAGTAGTAGTATTTCTACCAAATTGGATCCACCCTAAATTTCCGAAATGACCTTGTCACGTGAGTATTACCTAGATCCAAGGGGTATTTTCGTCATTTTACATTTGGGTTGGACCATGTCTTGAGCGACTAGTGGGCAGTGGTGGATCTAGAAAGGAAAAAAAATTCACAAGGTCCAATCCAATAAAACGAGAAGAAAAAAAGTTTAAACATTGTTCATTAAGTACATAATAGTTCAAAGTTAAGACATTCTAAAAGATTTCAAACATAAGCGCACAAAATTACAGATTCCTTCCTAAAACTTTTTACAATTGACCCCTACAATTATAGATTCTCTTCATAATACTTATAACTGTTAAGAGGAAAAAAAAATTCTACAATTATCACATTTGTTCCATTTGTTCTATAATACCAATAAGTGGGTGGGCCAATGGGCAACACTAACAACCCACTCAATCAAAAGCAAAGCCCATTAATTTGTTTGGTCCTTTAAAAGAACGGGAAATTCCAAGCCGCCCCCACCGCGAAATCCCATTTTGTCTTTCACTTCCTTATAAGCCCTACTGCGCGTGGGAGTGTTTTCCCATTCAATACAGTCGCGCATCACACGCCTCTTCTGTCACGCCCTCGAAATTTTAAAAGATAAATCATTAAGAAAATCCACGTGGACGGTCAACTAGTCCACAAGCCACGTCAAAGTCGAAGTAGAATAGTCAAAGTCAACACACATGGTACATAAATGTCTATGGGTACCCGAACCCAAAATATACACGTACATATGTTTTAAATAAGATTAGAACCCATTATCAAAAGAGAAGACTTAACAAGTTATAAAATCATCTTGGCAAAAATACTAGTTCTGAGATGATGATATAACTCTTCCATAAACTTTCAAAACAATGCATGCATGCACACCAAACACTCCATGATCATACTCCTTGGTGGGTACCTGAAAATTGATAGGTTGAGCTACACTAGCCCAATAGAGAAAAGTCTAACAATTCTAAATGCAATGAAATGTACATGAGTGATAGCCAAGAATGATTAGGTCAAGGAACAAGAACCAAAGGGAGATCAATACTTTAAGAACATAAAAAATACACATAAGCCACCAAATGCTATCAATTACCATCACTAGTACCTGGCTCGTACTCGACACGCACACGACACGTCACATGCATCCCAAAATAGTCATCACATTCATCACTTTTCATTTAGACATTTGAATATTATCCGGGCATGCCATATAAGCCCCGTGTCACTCCGGGCATACCATAAAGGCCCCGTGTCACTCCGGGCATACCCTTTCGGGCCCGTGTCAATCATCTTACATTCATATCATCAATCATTAAGATACAGTTTCAACATAGTCCCATATATGTTTCACAAGTTAGATTATCCATTTACATGTGTCTCGGACCTCCCACTCAACCCGAATACACGCCAAGTGTTAATAAATGCAATGTGACCTCACCAAATTCATCAAAATAACAAGGAACCAGTGACACCAATCAATCCCCATTATTATTAAGTACCAAAGTGTTACCAAGGTGGAAAATGTCTAAATACAAGTGAAAACATGTTTACGGACCAAACAAGTACATGGGGGTGGGCCAAAACAACACAAACAAAACCGCCCATGAAGCTGTCAAAACCGCCCAGGCGGCCACAAATCCTGCCTGGGCGAGTTTTCCAGAGAAGGGGCCGAAAATGGCCCAAAAATGAGATTTTTGGGGATTTTGTTCTATAACTCCGAATTGGATGATTCCAAAGCCAAATATCACTGGAATTGGATGGAGGGAGATAATTTAACACTCAATTTGATTAAGGAAACATTAATCAACAAGAATCAAGCATTTACTCAAAGATTTGAGTGAAAAATGGGGTTCCAATTGGGTTTCTTCCAATTTCAAGCAAATACATGAATTTGTTGCAAGATTAAGACCAAGTAACATCCAAATTGAGTGAGGAATCATCTATGAACCAATGGATAACACATAATAGCTCCGTTTGAGAATAAAACATGATTTTTTTCAATGAAACACACAAGACACAAGAAGATGAACCATCCAAGAGCTTACACACACATACACAACATTTACACTTAGAAGAGTTAGAAATTTCCCTACCTCTTGTGATGAACTTGAAACCCAAACCCAAGCTCAAAATCCAAAAGAGAATCCTTCAAACACCGGTAGGAAGAAAGTACACCAATGCGTAGATCACGTGATTTTAGGAAGGTTTAATGAAGGGGTTTTAGTTGGAGACTTGTTTTTTATGGAGGTTGGTGACGGCTCGGCTCGTTTGCATCCCTAGTCCTGATTGAGGAGAACCGGGCCTCTGTACTTAACCATAGAACACTTTTATAAATATTCACTTTTCCTTTAATTGATACAAGAAGGTTATATTTACGTACAACCAATCAATGAACTTTTCACTAACCCACTATCCTATAATGTAGGAGATCCTTTAGTGATCAAATTTGGCAAGGATTGGTCCAATGTTCTTAAGGTATGCATCTAGGTAGGAAACTGTGCATTCAACAATCAACATAGATTCTGAATATCATTACACGGTGTATTGTATAGCAGAGTTGGAACATAGTTTTGGGGGTTCCAAGTGAATGGCATACGTGCAGTTCAGATGAAAACATTTTATTGAGAGTGTTTGTGTTGGTTCCATATAATTGGAACAGCAAATAGAATTCAAATTTCAACAAACATTTTCAAAAGGAGTAACAAACTTGCTACAAATTTTATTGAGATTTACATCGGAAAACATTGAACACATTGTAAGTTTTTAACAGTTGTAAAGGAAGGAATTACAAGAGCAGATTTATACATGGGTTCGATTCTCCACCGTGACAACGATGCTCTCATCATTCATGAGTTTTCCCATATAAAACTCATTCAACTCTCCAAATTGAAATCTTAGAAAAGCAAGCTTGCCCAAGCAGCAACAAATGCAAAACCACCAAATGGAGCTAAGGTGGAGTACTTTCTGTCCTGAGCAATGCCACAGCATAACACCTGCAAAATATCACAAAGTATTGCTAAATTTGTTGTCTAATCACATAAACTATATTCACAAATCGGTGGTTGAAAATTCTACTAAGCTAACAAAATAACATGAGAAACTTGCAATGGTGTCTTCAATCGGGAAATTGTTTTTAAATTACAAGAGAACATCATTTCACCCAGGTGGTCATAGCACATTTTCCCTCTGCTACACCTAAAGCTGAAAAAAAAATTCACTCAAAATTCACAAGACCTTACACGTAGATGCTATATATTTATCCACAAGACCTTACACCTAAAGCTGAACATCATAATACCTTTCATGGATTCTTGAACACAAAGTATCCATGTCGGAGACCAGATACTTGGGCAAGTGTATAGACTATGCAATAACAGCAATAAACTCTGATGCTGCATGAGCTATGTGGAACCTTGTAAACACCATTCAACCTTAAAGAATAAGGAAAACATTACACTGATGAGTATGAAAATTTTGTCGTATTCCGTGTCCTTGAAATCGGCATTTACTGGGTCCAACAACTAGACATGAACACGTACCCACATACTGATAATATGCCAATCAGATAATCCAAGCCATACGGGCTGGCCAAACCCCAAGAGGACTGGGCCTTGGGCATCCAAACAACCGACAAAAATAGGGCATCCCCATAATTTTTACTATTAGGCTTGAGTAGGGTTTATAGCCAATAAGAAAAACAAGAAAGGCCCAATCTGATTTTCAAAAAAAGGCCAGAACAAAAAAAAAATCCATTTGACCTGAAGGCCCAAAATAAAACACACAGCAAATTAACATTTACAACTGATCCATTAGGCCTAGAGGCCCAATATAAGACCCACAATAAATAAATGGGCAACTACAATAAAAGGCCCAATGTTGGAGTAGGACTCATTACAATATTGTTTTGGCTTTCTCGTATTGTGATTGTTTCTCGTGTTGTGATTGTTGCTGTAAAAATTGTTTAAGTATTTACTCTTAAAGGCACAGTTTTTGAATTAGGCCTTGGGCACTAAAAACCCTTGGGCCGGCCCTAAAGCTACACATGCAATCAGATCATCCAGTCAAGATTGCTAGCCCCCCTCTGGGTGAAAAATTCAAAACTTAAGCAACTAAAGAGATCCATACTGTTATCCCTCCCAACCTGATGCTATAAGATGCACATACCCAGCCATGACTCTGTTATGCCCTCTAGTATCTGTCCATTAGCTATTGCCATATTGATTACTGCTGAACATTCAAAACTGATATGAGCAATGACTGACACTGAGTTTTCCAGTAATTTGGATACAATATAGTCTCGAATCTCGATGATTGTCGGTAACTAAAATAATTTGTGGCTAAAAAAGCCGTTTAGCAAAAGGGCACTCAAGTTATGATGGATTATAATTCTCATCAAAATAAAGCCAAATAAATAAATGAAAACATACAAGTACATTGAAGCCTCTAGATTTAGTGGCTCAATCACGGCGCTGCAACTCTTTGTCAAGTTTTGAACAAAAAATCTTTATGAAGCTTGCATGAATAAGTTCCAATGTCCTCAGGGCGTCTGCAATGGCATGGCATAAGGTCTGTCAAAGCCAAATTATAGCAAGACCTTTGCAGACTGCTACCCCAAAGTTTCGCCAAAAGCATGCTAAAAGATGGCCCTTTTTTTGGTAATTAACCGTTGTATTCGAAGACAGAGGAAGAATCCACAGCGGAACAAAAAACTAAGACATGAGCCTGTACAAGAAATGAACCAAAAAGAGACTAAAGCCTATACAATAGAAAAAGCCTAGAAAGAAATGTGCCAATTCTGGCAAAGCTGAGTGGATAAAGGGGTAGGCTAAGTGGCCTTGTCAAATCTGCCACAAGGTTTGCCTTTGCTAGATCTGCCACTTAATTTCTCTCTATTTTTTTAATTATGGAACCCACAACTGGCTTTTCCATTTGACAATTTCCGAGGAAGACATAAATTACATTTTGTATCGATGGAGCAACACTGCCAACTTGAGGCATTTTGCTACTCTAACAAGCCAAAATTTGGCTTTGGCTTTGACATTTTGGCACTGACCAATAGAACTCTGAAAGCAAAATCTTGTATTATAGTAATAGGTACTGTCTAAATATTTGACTGTTGTTAAATTTTGAACGCTGGAAGTTGTAGAAATGTTCTGACAGGTCAGAGGTACTTGAGTATTTCTCATGAAAATGTAATCTACATTGTGTTTCCTAGGGGACAAACCCTAGACTTCCTTCTTATCAACAGATGCTTTTATGGACTATCAAACTAGCAAAAGAGGACATGGTCTTGGATGGAAAACTTAAAACCTCCGATGTTCTTCTTTCATTTCTAATTGGCAATAAAGTCAACAATTTCCTATGTCGTCGCTATAATTATAAGTACATCCACCCCCATTGTTGACTATTTTAGGAAATTTTAACTTAGGGTGTCGTCATTGCGCTTTGTCTAGAAAAAGTAAGGAGACACCATCATTTCATTTCTAGGTAGGTTTTTTAATATGAAAAGAAAAGGGAAAAAGGTATTCAAGTCAATGATAGGGTTTAACAGTTCAATAACAAATGTCGTGCAGAAAGGCGGATTTATGAATAACTTGCTCATCCTGCATGTTTATATATTCATTGCTTAGTGACCAAAACCTGGAAATTGACGAGTTATAAGGGATACTTATGTTCTGGGCAAAGCTTAGAATGAAGGATACTCCTATACAAACTTCAAATGAACCAATCAAATGCAATTTAGAGAACTAGTTCGATCAATTGCAAGAGCCCTTTCTACCATTACGGATTACAAGGAAAAGATCGCGGCACTTACGTTCCAGAATATACGCCAGAATTCCAGTAGTCAAAAGGCTTCCAAACTGCAAACCAAAAACAATAAGACATTACATTCATTGAACATTATTTGTACATACGCTTTCATATATTGGAAAAATAATGAACAATGGGGGCGCTCACAATGTTGGGGTTTTTGGTGATAGGAGCAGCAACCAAAGCAGCAGTATGAACCAAATGGTACAGAGATGCCGTGTGCCAAACCTTCAGATTGAATTAGCAACAAAAAGGTTGTAAACAAAACATGTAGATAAAGGAATTGCAAGTGAAAAAGAAAAAGAGGGGAAAAACAAAACCTCTTTGTAAGTGGGGTTTTGGGGTTTGAAGGCATGAGCACCATAAGTCCCAAACCCAAGAGCAGCTACTCCTGTTTCAAAGTTTTTTGAAACAAAAAAAGGGTTTTGTCATCTAGGCTTGGTTTTCCATTTGCTAAATGGACATTTGCTAAAATCAAGTGGGTGATTTTAGCAAATGTCCATTTTAGGTGATTTTATATCTAATGAATCTGGACACATATAGCAAATGTCCATTTTAGCAAATGGAAAACCAAGCCTAAATCCTACAGATGCATAAAATTCACTTGTGGGTTCATCTGATTGTGTCTCTATGTGTGCATGTAGAGAGCGAGAACGAGTGAGAATACCAGAAATAGCAGCGACTTTGTGCCAGACACGAGGATCCATCCTTCACCAGTTCACCGCTACCACTTTCCCAATTTCAAGAACCCCCCACATCTACCGACGCGGTTATCAGCTTCTAACGACGACGTGTCCGCCGGTCCAATCCGCCCCTTTAACGGCCTTTTTCTTCTCTCTTTTTTTTCTGATCCCTCTAGTTTCAACAGAATCTCTGTTTCATCCCCATAGTTTCAATACTAACGCTTTTAAGAATTTTGTTTTTCTGTCTACTAGGTCCAAGAGATATCGTCCGCTTCCCAAACTGACGGAAAAATGACTAATGAACGACAGTTTCGACATTTTAGGGCCTTTTCCTTCAAAATATTACTGTAACAAAACTATACACCATATCCAACCGTAAAATAACAAAGTAGTGGGGTTTAGGCCTTATTCTTCCTAAATTTTTGGTCTAGTATTATTTTTTATGATTTTTGTTTAGCTTTTCGTTGTAATTTTTGAATCAATTGTCTTGATGAGATGAATCAGGAAAGTGTAAAAATGGAGACCAAAGTTTAAAAAGTTCATATAAAAAGATATTTTGGAGAAAAAATTATCAAATTTTTTTTATATCTTTTCATATTTAGGGAATTTTTTTTCTCCTTTTGGTCAAAAGTTTTTATGTTTTAGACTCTTTTCCTCGAGAGCTTAATTATTAACCCAAAAAAAAAAACGTAACGTAAATCTAACAAATTTAGAAGGGACGAACAAAACTATCAAAAAATTAGAAAAAATGGGGCCTAGTAGTGAATTATGGAGGCAAAGGCCCTATATGCTGAAATTGTCTTTCATTCAGCACTTTTCTGTTAGTTTGGGAAGCAGATGTTATCTATTGGATCTAATCGGTACATAAACCAAATATCGGGGTTACAATTGAAACAAAAAGGATGCAACTGAGACTCAAAATCAAATGAGTTAATCCATGTCTGTCCAAATTGAAGGGTAAGATAATGTATAGAAAATGACAGATTCTAAATCTGCTAGCCAAAGGAAGTGTACTAAAAAGCGCGCAACAAAATGGCTTAAATGGAAGACCCGTTGATAAATTAAGCAAAACTCTCGCATCTCATCTTATAAATCAAGTTACTCACTCGTATATTGCGTTATAATGTCCAAGCGGTTAAATTTCATTAGCGGAGGATTACGACTGTAATAACTCTCTAATAGATTCACGTAGACAGAGAAGAATGAGTACATGTTGGAGAGAGAGAGAGAGAGAGAGATTATGACTATCACATGCTCTTATCACTGTCTCCCACAAACCTTGACACTTGCCCCACATGCAAACCTTCTTCTGCTCTATTAATTTACTCAAAAACGTCCATTTCACTTGCAAATTTTGCAGAAGTTAGAGGGGAGAAAAAGCTTGTATTATGGGAGAACATCAATTCTAGAGAGAGAAAGTACAAGTGAGTTCTTGATTAAGGATTATAGAACAATTAGAATTATGCACCACAATTTTTATGGCCCTAACTATATTTAGAAATCATCTAATGGCCTTAGTTTTTATGAAATTATTACACGGAGCTTTTTTTTTTCCTCTAAATTATAAGCTAATCCCACAATTTTTATACTATTGCAGAATTATCCTAGACTTTGAACACTTATCCTTTTTACACCTAGACTTGGCTGAGTTTTCGTTTCATTTTAGCAACCCAGTTGCTAAAATCAACCATGATTTTAGCAAATGAGTTCAATAGGTGATCAAATCATGGTTGATAAACTCATTTACTAAAATCATGGTATGGAAAATGTAAAATTACTATTTTGACCCTAACTTGCTAAATTTACCATTTTACCTCTAGACATTAATCACGATTTTGACACTGAAACTTATTAGAATGATTACTTGACGCTGGACTTTATTAAAATTACTGAATAACCCATATAAGTGTAAAATTATGAAAATACCCTAGGCCTGGCTTAATTACAATAATGTATTATAGTTGTGTGCGCGCATGCTCGCGGCGTGAGTATTGTTCAGGTTTTTTAAATTTCAGGATGCCAACTTAAATATCCAATCCACTAGGAGGGGGGCTCAAGTAGATTCCCCAAACATGATGGCCATTTAATTTGGTCTTTCTTGAATAAATACTCCTATCTTCTAAATTTTCCATTAAAACGTTCATATGTATCCTGCTTAGTTATATAGCCAAAATACCCCGCCACAACCCTTTTTTGCTCTTCATCGCTCCTTTTTTAATTAAGTGATTTGGTGAAAAAAGAAAAGAATGGAAACCTCTCCAAATCACTTGTTTAGTGACAAATAAAAAGAGAAGTAAGAAAATGAAATTCACTTTACTGACACCTTATTCTTTCTCACCATGTATTACCACAGTAGGCTCCAGGGGTGAGCGAAAAAACCCGAAAACTGATCACTCGACCTAGTGACATTTAGTCGGTTTTGCCACACACATCGGTCAAAAATGGGTTTGGAATATCTTAAACTTTGACTTTCGGTTTGGTTGTCCAGTTTATCCTATTCCAACCCGTGTAACCCGTACTCGACCAAACATGTATGTATGCATTTGATTTTCGAACCCATACTCGACCGAACATGTCAACTATTTAGAACGCATGGAAATTGTTTTTTAAGTGTCCATTACATGAATACTTTCATTCTCGAACCCTAAAAAAATATACCGATTTTCCAAATACTAAAAGGAAGGAGGGGAGAACAGGCAAATCAAGGGGTATAGATGCATTTGTATAGACCATGTACAGATGGGACTCGGGGACCCACTTTGGGTTCCACATGAAAGATCCAAGCTGTTCAATCATCTTAGAATAATTTTCTAAGGGGCCCCGCGCGAAATCAGCTCCATCGGACGTGTGTAAGTGGTTGATCCAAAAACCCCCCGTTTAATTCAAAATCGTGTTCAAGAAAGCCCTTCCTTCATTTTCCACGCAGACCTTTTCTCTCCCTTTCAAACGTTCCATCTCTCGCCAACCCCATTGTCTTTCTCGCTCTATTTATAGCAGTCGAGGAAGAGTAAACCCTCTTTTGAATATCAAAGTTCAATCTTCTTTGGGCATCGGGACTCGAGCGTGTTACGTGGAAATGTTAAGTGTGAGAAAGATAGAAGTTGAAGGAGGTTTAGTGTAATTTTGTATTCAATAAGTTTGTTATAGAAAACTGTTAGAAGACGGTTATAGAGGAGTGGACGTTAGGTGAATAAAAAGGGATTCTTGTATGTCAGTTGTATGTTGATTTTGATCATGAATAACAATTTCTCTTTTTCTCTCTGAAATATCTCTTTTCTTTCTCTCTCTCTCTCTCTCTCTCTCTCTCTCTCTCTCTCTCTCTCTCTACATTTCTCATTTCCATTCTTGCTTTTCTTCCACAACCGTGACATTTGGTATCAGAGCGTGCCATCCTTGGCCTGCTGAAATTCTGATACCACCATGGTAGATGGGACTAGAGCTGCGGAGGCCAAGAAAGTGGAGGAAACCCTTCGCATGCTGAGAGAAGGGATTGAAGCTAACGTAAAGGAGATCGGGGAAATCAAGAATTCCCTCATAGATCTGAGCGGCATCAAAGAACTGATAGCAGCTATGAACACCAAGGATGACCAAGTTGCAAGACAGGTCTTTGGGAAGCATCCTCAAGAACAACCTGGGGATTCACGATCCAACCCTCAAGAGCAGTCTACAAATGGCAATTCAAGGCAGCGGTCTCAAGAACAACTAGGGGCTTTGGGCTTCCAACTCCTTGCAGAAGATCCTACAAGGTCAGGCCAAAATCATCATCCTACGTTCTTCTCTAGCCAGAAATTTGCAAAGATAGAATTTCCTAAGTTTTTTGGAGAAAATCCTAGTGGTTGGCTGTATAAATGTGAGAAGTTTTTTGAGTTTAATGGTACAGAAAATATGGATAGGGTTAAACTGCCTTCCATCCACTAGGAAGATACCCCCCCCTCCAATGGTTCCAGTGGTTTGAGAAATGCCACCATCACATTTCTTGGGATTTGTTCAAACAAGGGTTGCTCTCTAGATTTGGTCCCAATTCATATGAAGATGCCGTGGGGGAATTAACCAAACTCAAACAAACGACCTCTGTAAAAGCTTATCAAGAACAGTTTGAAATTCTGGCTAATAAGACCCAAAGCCTTCCTGAGAATTTTTTCATTAGCTGTTTTATCAGTGGTCTAAAGGAAGAAATACAGTCTGGTGTGCTTATGTTCAGACCCACGTCTATTACCCAAGCCATAAGCCTGGCTAAACTTCAAGAAACCAGTATTGAGGCAATCACTAAGAGATCAAGAATGGGGGTCAGACAGGAAGGCTTGTTACCTCTGCCATAGAAAAGGCCCAACATGAGCAGTGGAGGTTTTGTTAGGCCAGAGTTATCAAAGGAGTTAGAAGAGAAAAGGGCTAAAGGATTGTGCTTTAAATGAAATGAAAAGCACACAAGAGGGCACATCTGCAAGAAAAAACAATTATATGCTATGGAAGGTGGAGAGGAAGGGAAGGAAGAGGAACCCAACTTGGACTGTCCATTGGGCATGGAAGATGAACAAACTCCTGAAGAAGAGCTACAAATCTCTCTCAATGCCATAACTGGGTCAATATCTTACAGAACTATGAGGGTTAGGGGTAATGTCAAGAAGAAAATGATAGTTATCCTAATAGATTCAGGTAGTACCCATAATTTTCTAAGTCCTAAAGTGGTTAAAAGGGCCAATATTGCCACAGAGTTCACTGATTACCTTCCAGTCACAGTAGCAGATGGAACTAAGATGGCCAGCACAGCTGTTTGCAATAATTTTACCTGGAACATACAATGGACTTCTTTCCAAGGTGACATGAGGTTCCTGCAACTCAAAGGATGTGACATGGTGTTAGGCATTCAATGGCTAGCAACCTTGAGCCCTGTTAAATGGGATTTCAAAAATCTCAGCATGGAATTCTATTTAAATGGCAAAAAGCATGTCTTAAGAGGAGAGAAGAAGGATAAGACCACAGTTGTTGGTTCAGAAAAAATGTAGAAGTTTTGTCCAAACAACCACACGGGGCTATAGCCCATATTTGGCTTTTACAAGCAGAATGTGAGGAAGATGGTGCAGGGAAAACACCCCAGGATCTGGAGTCAGTGTTTTCTGAGTTTGCTGATGTGTTTGCTGAACCAAAAGGGTTGCCACCAACCAGAACTCATGATCACAGCATACCCCTCAAACCTGGTACAGAACCTACCAATGTAAGGCCTTACAGGTATCCCCACTTTCAGAAATCAGAGATCGAGAAGCAAGTCAAGGATATGCTGCAGTCTGGTATTATTAGACCAAGTGTAAGCCCCTATTCATCACCTGTTCTCTTGGCCAAAAAGAAGGATGGCACTTGGAGAATGTGTGTAGACTACAGAGCACTAAACAATGCCACCATTAAAGATAAGTTTCCAATTCCTGTTATTGATGAGTTACCTGATGAGCTTAATGGAGCCAAATATTTCTCTAAATTGGACCTTAGGTCTGGATATCACCAAATAAGGGTACAACCTACAGATATACATAAGACAGCTTTTAGAACTCATGATGGCCACTATGAATTCCTAGTGATGCCTTTTGGTCTTACAAATGCACCCTCCACATTCCAAAGCTTGATGAATGAAGTGTTTAGACCTTTCCTGAGGCAATTTATTTTAGTCTTCTTTGATGATATATTGATATATAGCCCTACTTGGGAGGAGCATTTAAATCATTTGGGCATCACTCTGAGTTTACTAAGACAGCATCAATTGGTTGCTAAAAGGAGCAAATGTGTATTTGGCAAATCTGAAGTGGAGTGTCTGGGGCACATGGTATCTGAACATGGGGTTTCTACTCAACCTTTGAAGCTTCATGCTATAACTTCTTGGCCTAGGTTTACAGTCAAGGAGTTAGGAGGTTTCTTGGGACTCACTGGGTATTATAGTCGTTTCATTCAGAACTATGGGAAAATTTGTACTCCATTACATGAGCTACTTAGGAAGGATTCCTTTAATTGGTCAGCTGCAACCTCTTCAGCTTTTGATCAACTCAAGGCTTCATTAATCACAGCCCCAGTCTTAGCCTTACCTGACTACAACAAACCTTTTGTGTTGGAATCAGATGCCTCAGGAACTGGTTTGGGGGCAGTCCTCATGCAAGAGGGCCACCCCATAGCCTTATGGAGTAAAGGGCTAACTCTTAAGGAACAAGCTCTGTCCACTTATGAGAAAGAGCTCATTGTTGTGGTCCTAGTAGTCTTGAAGTGGAGGTATTATTTGTTGGGCAGGCACTTTTTGATTAGGACAGATCATTAGAGCTTTAAGTACCTCTTGGAACAAAGGGTTGGCACCCCTTTCAGCAAAAATGGGTCACTAAGCTTTTGGGGTTTGATTACACTATAGTCTATAAGACTGGTAAGGATAATCAAGCTGCAGATGCTCTGTCTAGGAAGGTGGAAATGGCTTTTACTGACCTGTCAGGTGCAGAGCTCCATGCCCTTTTAAGTGTCCATTCAAGTTGGCTAGATGAGGTTAAGCATAGTTGGACTGTTGATCCACACATTCAACACTTGCTTACTGATTTGCAGAACGGGCAAGTTCACTCAGGATATGAGTGGCAACATGGGATTCTCACACATCATGACAAGCTGGTAGTAGGGGAGTCTCCAGTAAGGCTCAAACTGATTCAAGAGTTCCATTCCACTGCTTTGGGAGGACAATCTGGTATTGTGAAAACTACCAAAAGGTTGCAAAGGAATTTTTACTGGAAGGGACTTCAGAAGGATGTAGCTTGCTTCATTTCAAAGTGTGATATTTGCCAAAGATTTAAGGGTGAAAATGTTAAGTATCCTGGCTTATTACAACCCTTACCCATACCAAATAGAATATGGGCTGACATTTCAATGGACTTCATAGATGGCCTCCCTAATTCTAAGGGCAAGTCTGTGATTTTTGTGGTTGTTGATAGACTCACAAAGAATGGGCATTTTATGGCATTATCACACCCTTATACAGCAAAGGATGTGGCCAAGGTTTTCTTTGATCAAGTCTACAAATTACATGGTCTGCCCTCCACCATTGTATCTGACCTGACAGGGATGCAGTCTTCACTAGTCATTTCTGGCAAGAATTATTCAGTCTTCAAGGATGCCAATTGTGCCTTAACACTGCATACCATCCTCAGACAGATGGTCAAACTGAGGCCCTCAACAAATGTTTGGAAAATTATCTAAGGTGTATGACAGGAGATCATCCTAAACATTGGGTCAAGTGGTTAACTATGGCTGAATGGTGGTACAACACCTCTTATCATTCAGCCATCAAAACATCTCCCTATTTTGCTGTTTATGGCCAGGAACCACCAGACCCAACCTGTTGCCTTTCCAAGCCCTCCTTAGTAGCAGCATTGGAAAATTTGATGAGGGAAAGCGCTGCTATACTCAAACGTCAGAAGGAACATTTGTCCCAGGCTCAGCACAGAATGCTCCACTATACTAATAAGGGAAGGTCTGAGAGGGCATTTTTTTGTTGGGGATTGGGTATACCTAAGGCTGCAACCTTATAAGCAGTCTACTATAGCTCTACAGAAGAATTTGAAGTTAGCTCCAAGGTTTTATGGCCCATACCAAGTATTGCAAAGGGTTGGGAATGTGGCTTACAAATTGTAGCTTCCACCAAACGCCAAAGTCCATCCAGTTTTTCATGTATCATTGCTCAAGAAGAAGCTGGGAGATCAGATCACAGCCCAGCCAACTCTACCCCCTGTTGGTCCTGAAGGTGCCTTTCAGCTGGAGCCTTTGGCAGTGCTAGACAGGAAAATGGTCAAGCGAGGTAATAAAGCAGTGGTCCAATGGCTGGTGCAGAGGGCCAATACTTTCCTAAAGATGCAACTTGGGTAGATCACACTGAAATTCAAGCCAAATATCCCAATTTCCAGCCTTGAGGACAAGGCTGATTTCAAGTAGTGGGGAATGTTACGTGGAAATGTCAAGTGTGAGAAAGATAGAAGTTGAAGGATGTTTAATGTAATTTTTGTATTCAATAAGTTTGTTACAGAAAACAAAACAGTTAGAAGGCGGTTACAGAGGAGTGGACGCTAGGTGAATAAAAAGGGATTCTTGTATGTCAGTTGTTTGTTGATTTTGATCATGAATACCAATTTCTCTTTTTCTCTCTGAAAGTATCTCTTCTCTCTCTCTCTCTCTACATTTCTCATTTCCATTCTTGCTTTTCTTCCACAACGGTGACAGAGCGTTGGGGAAACTCTAAACATTCCTCTTCGTCCTTTCATCAGAGCTCAGATAGGCGGGGTTCGAATTTACATTTCTAACTGTTTCTAGGGTTTCAAAGGTATGAACTTCCGCTAATCGTCTTTGACCTGGATTTTGAATACCCTTTAGGACTAAATACGGTGAATTTTTATGGGGTTGATTTATTCAGTTTGATGATTTGAGGGCTTGTTGTTCTTGTTTTCTCACTGTAGCTGTATATAGACGCATATGATTTGAGGGCTTGATGTTCTTGAATTTTTATGTGTTTTGGACCATTTTGCGTATAGATTTTCATGTAGAATGTTTAATCATCAGTATCTGTAAGTTATTGCTATTGTCATTTGTACCATTTCTTTGCTAGTACTTCGTATTTTGATCAAAGCAAAAAAATTCTTCTGATCGGGGTAGTTTTCCTAAGAACAGTCTGAGCAATCCGTTGTTCGTTATGAATTCTGCAATGTTTTTAAAAAAATATATACTACCAAATTCCCAAATAAGATGGAGTATTTTAAAAAGGGAGGGAGAACGGAGAACAGCCCCAATAAACTCACTCTGTACAAGAAAGAAAGCCCTTCATTTTCCACGCAAACCTTATCTCTCCCTTTCAAATGTTCCATCTCCCGCCCATCAACCCCAATTTATAGCAGTCCAGGAAGAGTAATCGATATGGTTTCTTTTTTTATCTTCCCTTTGATCACAATAGATATGGGTTCAAATTCAAAAAAAACGTAGATGTTTGGTGGAAAGCTTCTTCCACAAACTAGTACTGTATAATCTACTTTCCCTCCCCTTTGAACTTCAAATTTCAATCTTCTTTGGGCATCGAGACTCAGAGCTCAGTTAGACGAGGTTCGAATTTACATTCTCGCTGTTTCTAGGATTTCAAAGGTATGAACTTCCGCTAATCGTCTTTGACCTGGATTTTGAATTCCCTTTAGGACAAAATATGGTGAATTTTTATGGGATTGATTTATTCAGTTTGATGATTTGAGGGCTTGATGTTCGTGTTTTCTCACTATAGCTGTATATAGACGCATATAAAGCCGAGTACTTGTATGTGTTTTGGGCCATTTTGCATATAAATTTTCGTGTAGAATGTTTAATCATCAGTACCTGTAAGTTATTGCTTTTTTCATTTGTGGATGAATGTTATTTGCTAGTAGTTGTATTTTGATAAAAGCAAGCAAATTGTTCTGATCGGGGTAGTTTTCCTGAGAACAGTCTGAGCAATCTGTTGTTCGTTGTGAATTTTGCACATTTTCCGCCTCATTGGGTCATGTCTCTTGATCAATGACTTCTTTATCCCTTTACTTAGGAGGTCAATGGGAAAGAGAAAGCAACAGAGGGATGATAACATTCATCCACATTCTTCCGGAAAGAGAGACGATAACATTCATCCACATTCGTCCGGGAACGTGGTTCTTCCAGAAGAAAAAAATGTCGGTGAGGGCAATGATATAATCAGCAGCTTGCCTGTAAATGTTCTCCATCACATCCTCTCCTTCCTCTCTACCAAAGACGCCATACGAACTTCTATATTATCATCTAAATGGGAATATTTGTGGACCTCTATTGCCAACATTGATTTGAAGGAAGAGAGGTATCCATCTCGCAAAAAGGAAGGCTGGAGTTTCTTGGATTTTGTGGAAAGAGTTCTTTCCCTTCACGATGCTTCAGATATTAAAAGTCTTAGTATAGAATCGTGCGAGCTTGTGAATTCAGCTCATGTTAATTCATGGATCTCTACTTCGAAAAGGCACAACATTGAAGAGCTTAATCTGTGTTTACGTTCGGAAGCACAGGTCGTATTGCCTTGCTGCCTTTTCACTTGTCAATCCCTTGTGGTACTGAAATTATTGATGAACGGGGCTTTGAAAGTTCCAAGTTTGATTCAATTCTCAAACCTTAAGACTTTGGAACTTTCTGAACTTACATTTTCAGATGATAACTCCACACAACATCTTTTCTCTAGTTGCCCAGTGCTTCAGGAGTTGGCCTTGGTGGGTTGTAGATGGAAAAATCTAAAGACTATAGCGATTTGTATTCCCACACTGAAGAGATTGACTATTGAGAATCGATATATGGAGCTTCTTGCAGGTGTCCACGGTTGTGTGACCAAAATTTATGCTGCAAATCTGATCCATTTCCTTTGTACTTGTTGCCTGGTGGTTGACTTTCGTCTATACGATATATCTTCATTAGTTGATGCATCTATTCTTTTCAATGAAGATGATGCATCTATTCTTTTCAATGAAGATATGCCGGAACAAGTCATTATCCCTCGAGCGCTCGGGTTACTTACTGCGATTTGCAATGTTAGAAAATTGAGGACTACAACTGATGCGCTCAGGGTATGCTAGCTTATTTAATTTTGCATTATCTATATGGAAAAGCTGGAGGAGTTAAGTAAACAGTACCTTGCTTTTATTTGTGGCTTGTCCAGAAAATAAATCTTCATCGTAGTACTAATTTGTTGTTGTGTTTTGGTGCCAAAGTATCTCTCGCTGGCTGACAATCTTTTGGACCGTCTTCCTACATTCAACAACATGACCCATTTGGTGCTGGATGGCAATTCTTATAATGATCCTTCTGGGGCTTTGATTGACCTACTTGAAAAAACGCCTAATCTAGAGTCTCTTTATTTTGAGGAGGTACGTATTTAAAGGAACTGGTTTGTCTCCGGTCCACTTGCAGGATTGAACCTTCTTGTTCATGCCCGTGGGACTTCTCAAGGATCTCTTTTTTATCATGTGAGCTATTCATTTGACTCATAAGTCGTATCTATGAAGAAAAAAAATCAGTTTAATCCTGCAATAACTGCATGATTTTATCAGTCACATTTGTCTTTAAAACAGAGGTTAATAGTCTACGACCAAAATCATATTTGTCATCCATTTTTTCAACACGGGCCCTGGACGGCATAGTTCAAGCCCATGGACTGGAGATGATTCATTTTGATCTTCTGGGTCATCCTTGTCCTCCTATTTTTTTATCTGCTGTAATATCCATCGACCTTTATTATATTCGTATCATCTAATTCTGTAGGTCTCTGATATCGGGGAGTATGATTTGATGTTGGGAAGAGTACCTTCTTGTTTCGCATCTTCCCTCAAAACTGTTCATATTCAACATTTTGATAAGAAGCCGATGGAGATGCAGTTTATAAGCTTTTTGTTAAAGAATGCAACAGTTTTGGAAAGGATGACTTTGCGTTGTTACTCGGGTCATATCAAGAGTCGTGAGCAAAAGATCAGCAGTAAATTGAACAAGCTACCCAGGGGCTCTAAAAGCTGTGTTATTGAGTTGATTTTTTTTGGAATTGTTTAACCTGACCTTGTCGACTTCGACATTGCTGTGTTAAAATGCCAGAATTTCTGTGTCCCCGTTTCTATTTGCCCATTTCCTTGTATTTGGAATTCAGTAACTGACCAAGTGTTCACCACATTGCATGAATTGGTTTCCTATTGTCATGAGGTACTCAACCTGAAATTCTGCTGCAACCATGAATGGTGATGAATTTGTAACTTGTTCCTTCGAATTTGTTCCAGCCTTTTGTGAGCTAAATTTCTGTAAATTTTTTTTGTTGAGGAATGCAGGCTATTTTAGAACAATTAGTCAGGCGGATTTTCGAAAACAATGTGTCGAGCAATCTGTAAGAAATGCTTCTGGTCAACCACATATCTGAGCTCATGGTGTATTGCTTTTGTTTGTGAAACAATGCACCACATGAGTTCGGATGTGTGGTAATACAAAATTGTAATTTTCTCAACATATTTTGAATACTCAATGAAAAAATCATTGTCATGAGAAATATCTTTTGCCGAAACAAAATTAAATGGTCTACTTTTATAAATAATCCTTCTAGTAATACAGGAAATAACAATTTTCGTCCCATGTACATGTATTTGTAGATCAAAAATGGGTTGAGGATCCGTTGTCATTAGTCTCATGTACATGTATGATGTATTTGTTTGAATACAATACAATGATTTTTGCAATTGCTCTAAGTTTTTAACGAATTTAACTACTTGGTTTCTTTACTGGGCAAGTTGATTTCAAATTAAGCTTTTATCGAGCAAATAATGATTTCAACTACGGTCGGACTTTGGTTTAAGCACTTCTAACCGTCCGATTGAGTTGAATTTGTGGGGCTCCTCGGAAAAATGTTCTAAGAATAATGAACGGTTCGGATCACTCGTGTGGGACCCAAAAGTGGGTCCCCGAGCATGCTCTGTACGTTTTCTGTGCATTTGGTTCTGTACGTGTATCACTTAATAGTGTGGTCATACGACCTAGTTTTTTTTTTTGATAAGTTGGTCATAAGACCTAGTACACACGTGTTCATATTTGAAGGGCTAGTTTGGCTCTATTTTCTTTTAGGAAATTAATTTTGTCACTCTCTAAGTTACTCACCGCACTCTAAAAGGGGACTGCCAAAATTGACCCTATATGGACTTGATTTTGGCACTTTCCTTTTAGAGTGCGGTTAGTAACTGGGGAGTGCCAAAATCAGTCTTTTTTATTGGATTATTTTGCCCCTCACAAAATAAATTAATTAACTCTATTGGCCTAATTAATTTTGGTTGCTGGGTAACAGTAGTAGTATTTCTACCAAATTGGATCCACCCTAAATTTCCGAAATAACCTTGTCACGTGAGTATATCTAGATCCAAGGGGTATTTTCGTCATTTTAGATTTGGGTTGGACCATGTCTTGAGCGACTAGTGTGCAATGGTGGATCTAGAAATTTCATCTAGGGGGGTCACTTTTCAAGTATTACTGGGAAACAAAATTCACAATCCAATCCAATAAAACGAGAAGAAAAAAAGTTTAAACATTCTTCATTAAGTACATAACTAGCATGAACCTGTGCTATGCACGGAGATCGCAACACCCTGGATAAAAACAATACTTAAGAATATATTTAATCAAACTATGTATGTTTATTTCTCTTATTTGAACATAAAATATATTGGTGTTTAGCATTCTGTATCTGTTCTCTTAAATTGAAAAACACTAATAAAATTGCCCAACAAAAAGCATTTAAACTGCATCAAAAAATTACATTTTACAATTTATAGGCCATTACATCTTATGTACCGAATCTGATAATGCTTTGGTACTTAGATCTCATCTACATCCACAATGCTTAATCTGTCAAAGCAAAAAAAAAACTCCCACAAAATAATCAATTAATCACCAAAAATGTGCAATTTTCGAAAAAAAAAACACACAGATTGTTTAATTAACCAAAATCCTGGCTTTAAATATGCAATTTTCGAATTCAAATTTCCTATTTGAGCAGGTGTAAATTTCAATTCTATTTTGAATTAGAGTTGACCTGTACAGTATATAACTTTGGATATTTATTTTGTGAGGATCCCAAATCATATGCCAATTGGGATGGATTCATGATTTTGAAATTAAAAAAAGATTGTGTTAAATCTAATATGAATAGGTTACATGTCTCACTCCAAACATTGAATCACAATCTAATGAATTACTGCCACTTGTCACGTCCACGTTCCTCCTCACGAAAAGTCATTCTGCAATAATATGTAAGATAGTTCAAAGTTAAGACATTCTAAAATATTTCAACTATAAGCGCACAAAATTATAGATTCCTTCCTAAAACTTTTTACAATTGACCCTTACAATTATAGATTCTCTTCATAACACTTACTTATAACTGTTAAGAGGGAAAAACAAATTCTACAATTATCACATTTGTTCCATTTGTTCTCTAATACCAATAAGTGAGTGGGCCAATGGGCAACACTAACATCGCACTCAATCAAAATCAAAGCCCATTAATTTGTTTGGTCATTTAAAAGAACGGGAAATTCCAAGCCGCCCCCACCTCAAAATCCCATTTTGTCTTTCACTTCCCGTGCATGGGAGTGTTTTTCCCATTCAATACAGCCGCGCATCACGTGCCTCTTTCTCTCTCTCTCTCTCTCTCTCGTTACAGTGCATGCAATGCATTTATTTTTCTCTCTTTCCTCTCTCCTCTTCGTCCTTTGGTATTCTCTCTCTCTCTCTCTCTCTCTCTCTCTCTCTCTCTCTCTCTCTCTCTCTTATTTTAGATTTAAAATAAAATAACTTTTGTTATACACATTTATTTTTTTATAAAAATTATATATTTGAAATCTACTCGATGATATCTTTCAAACAAGATCCATTGTGAATATGAAATTGTGTACATAAATTTTTTTTATACTCATTAATTAAATGTAGAATTCACACATCATAACTCACTCCAAATTATAAAATTCACACCGAAAAAGAAATTGTGCTATTAAGGGTGTGACTTATTGCATGGTGTTAATTTTGTGCAATTGCGGTGTGAATTGTAACAGGATGTGTGAATTGTGTGCTATTGGGGGTGTGAATTGTTGCATGGGTGTGAATTGTGTGTTATTTGGAGGTGTGAATTGTTGCATGGGTGTGAATTCTGTGTATTTGAGGGTTGTTAACTATTTAGAAAGGGTGTGAATTCTACATTTGAGGGGTGTGAATATTATATATATATATATATTTTTTTTTGTGAATTGTGTATTTTGGAGAGTGAGTTGTGATGTGTGTGAATTCTGCATCTTAAGTCTGTGAATTCTTTCATTTTGGAAGGTGTGAATTGTATAGGAGGGATGTAAATTAGTACATTAATTAATGTGTATAAACTAGTTTTTTTTTTTTACATATACACAATTTCGTATTCAAATGGGATCTTATTTGAAAGATCTCATCAAGTAGATTTCAAATATATAAATTTTATAAAAAATAATGTGTATAACAAAAGTTATTTTATTTTAAAATATAAAATATAACAAAAGTTATTTTATTTTAAAATATAAAATATGAGAGAGAGAGAGAGAGAGAGAGAGAGAGAGAGAGAGAGAGAGAGAGGGAGAGAGAGAGGGAGAGTTAATACTAAAAGCAAGTTTGTCAGCCGAAAAAGGGGAAGAGAGAGAGAGAGAGTAACGAAACTGGAAAGAAAAATTATCATCCGCACACGCATGAGGAGGACTTGGGTGGACTGTGTTTGACATGGGGTGGGCTTGGAGGGGAAGGTCCTGAAAAAATAGGGCCGGCCTATAAGAACCCCTTAAGTCCAGCTTTCACTTTGGGCTTGGATTGAGAGTGATACCTTTTTGACCTTTCCAGATTTTTAACTCCAAAAAAACAAAATTTCTGGAATTTCAGGGGGCCTTTTCTAAATCCGCCCCTGCTAGTCGGAATGGGAATTCAAAAGGTCCATTCCTCTTTGGGGTACTGATAGGCCGTCCCCATTTTGTCGGGACCTTTCTGTCCAAGCCGGCATGTCAAACACATTTCTCTTAAGTCCTTTTTCCGCGAATGAAAATTTTCTCTTCACTGTCGCGTATATCATTATGGGAGCTCTCTCTCTCTCTCTCTCTCTCTCTCTCTCTAACCCTCTTCCCTCTTTTCGGCAATAAATGGGGTACCTTTCTGTCACATCACCAGTTAGTAGTCATGGGAATTGATTGTGATTGGTGTAGCAGCTCTAGTTGCTCTCTCTCTCTTTGGCATGCAGTAGGGAGTCTCTCTATCTCTCTCTCTCTCTCTCTCTCTCTCTCTCTCTCTCTCTCTCTCTCTTATTTTCGATATAAAGATAAAATAACTTTCATTATACACATTTATCTTACGTAAAAATTATATATGTGAAATCTACTCGATGAAATTCTTCAAATAAGATCCATTGTGAATTTGAAATTGTGTAGATGTAAAAAAAGTTACTTATTTTATACCCCATTTAAATGTAGAATTCACACTCCTCAAATGCAAATTTCACATATCACAACTTACTCACAAAAATACAAAATTCACACCCAAAATAAGAGAATTCACATCTATCAAATACAGAACTCACACATTCTAAAATAAAAGAATTCAAAACCTTTTGAACAATTCACACCCTCCAAAATAAAAGAATTCACCCCCATTATGAACAATTCACACCCTACAAAATGAAAAAATTCACACTCCTCAATTGCACAATTCACACATCCTGTACACAACTCACTCCTCAAAATACATAATTCACACCCCAAAATGAAAGAATTGATACCCCTCAAATGCAAAAATTCACACCCTCCAACGTGAAAAAAATCACACCCATCAATTTTATTTTACTTTATTTGCACACAATTATATTCAATATGGGTCTTGTTTAATAGATGTAGTCGAGTAGGTATTAATTTTTTTTTAAAAATTGGATATATAAATTAAAAGTTTTAAATATTTAAAGTTTTAGAAATAAAAGAAGAGAGAGAGAGAGAGAGAGAGAGAGAGAGAGAGAGAGAGAGAGGGAGAGAGAGAGAGAGTATTCAATGCATGTAAAGAAAGAGAAAGAGAGTCTGAGTCAGTAGAAAAAGATCAAATGAGCTCTGACACGCGGCATGCATGCATTAAAGCTATGACACGCGGCATGCATGCGTTAAAGCTCTGACACGCGGCCTGCATGCATTAAAGCTTTGAGACGCGTGTAAAGAAAGAGAAAGAGCTTTAATGCATGCATGCCGAGTGTCAGAGCTTTAACACATGGATGCCGCGTGTCACAGCTTTAATGCATGCATGCCACGTGTCAGAGCTCTCTTTGACCTTTTCCACTGACTCAGACTCTCTTTCTCTTTTTTTACATGCATTGAATACTCTCTCTCTCTCTTCTCTTATTTCTTAAAACTTTAAATATTTAAAACTTTTAATTTATATATCCAATTTAAGAAATAATTTAATACCAACTCGACGATATCTATCAAACAAGACCCATATTGAATATAATTGTGTGCAAAAAAAATAAAAATAAATTGAAGGGTGTGAATTCTTCCATGTTGGAAAGTGTGAATTTTTGCATTTGAGGGGTATCAATTCTTTCATTTTGGGGCGTGAATTATGTAATTTAGAGGTGTGAGTTGTGTAGAGGATATGTGAATTGTGCAATTGAGGAGTGTGAATTCTTTCATTTTTGTAGGGTGTGAATTCTTTATTTTGGAGGGTGTGAATTGTTTAAAAGGTTGTGAATTCGTTTATTTTAGAATGTGTGAGTTCTGCATTTGAGGGATGTGAATTATGTATTTTTGTGAGTAAGTTGTGATATGTGAAATTCGCATTTGAGGGGTGTGAATAATGCAATTAAAAGGGATATAAAATAAATAATTTTTTTTACATCTACACAATTTCATATTCACAATGAATCTTATTTGAAAGATATCATCGAATAGATTTCACATATAAAATTTTAATATAAGATGAATGTGTATAATGAAAGTTATTTCATCTTTAAATCGAAAATAAGAGAGAGAGAGAGAGAGAGAGAGAGAGTACCTACTACACGCCAGAGAGAGAGAAGCTAGAGCTGGTACACCAATCAATGCCCATGACTACTAACTGGTGATGTGATAGAAAGGTACCCCATTTTAATGCCGAAAAGCGGGAAGAGGGAGGGAGGGAGAGAGAGAGAGAGAGAGAGAGAGAGAGAGAGAGAGAGTAATGATATATGTGACCGTGGAGAGAAAGTTTTCATTCGCGCAGGAAAAAGGACTTAAGAGAAATGTGTTTGACATGCCGGCTAGGGCGGAAAGATCCTGACACGTGGCATGCATGCATTAAAGCTCTAACACGCGTCATAAATGCGTTAAAGCTCTGACACGAGTCATGCATGCGTGAAAGCTCTGACATGCGGCATGCATGCATTAAAGTTTTGAGACGCGTGTAAAGAGAGAGAAAGAGTTTTAATGCATGCAAGCCGAGTGTCAGAGAGCTTTAACGCATGCATGCCCCGTGTCAGAGCTTTAACGCATGTATGTCGTGTGTTAGAGTTTTAATGCATGCATGCCGCGTGTCAGGACCTTTCCGTCCAAGCTGGCATGTCAAACACATTTCTTTCAAGCCATTTTTCATGCGCGAATGAAAATTTTCTCTCCATTGTCGCGTATATCATTACGCGCTCTCTCTCTCTCTCTCCGTCATCCCGCTTTTCGGCATTAAACGGGGTACCATTCTGTCACATCACCAGCTAGTAGTCATGGGCATTGATTGGTGTAGCAGTTCCAACTGCTTTCTCTCTGGCTTGTAATAGGCACTCTCTCTCTCTCTCATTTTCAATTTAAAGATAAAATAACTTTCATTATACACTTTTATCTTATATAAAAATTATACATGTGATATCTACTCGATGAGATCCTTCAAATAAGATCCATTGAGAATATGAAATTGTGTAAATGTAAAGGGCTTTGTTAATGTGTGCCACTAAGGCACATGATAATGTCCATTAAATGTGCCTAATTTAAGCCACTTTTGTTAAAAATGGTAAAAGTAGTTTATGACTTGTATTTCAAACTTACATTTCCCATGCAAACAAAGAAGTTAATGTAAAGTACTTTTACTATTTTTAAAAAAATGGATTTAATTAGGCACATTTAATGAACATTATCATGTGCCTTGGGGGCACACATTAACAAAATCCAAATGTAAAAAAGGTTATTTATTTTATACCCCTTTTAAATGCAGAATTCACACCCCTCAAATGTGAATTTCACATATCACAATTTACTCACAAAAATACAAAATTCACACCCAAAATAAGAGAATTCACATCCCTCAAATGTAGAACTCACACATTCTAAAATAAAAGAATTCACAACCTTTTGAACAATTCACACCCTCCAAAATAAAAGAATTCACATCCATTATGAACAATTCACACCCTACAAAATGAAAGAATTCACACTCCTCAATTGCACAATTCACACATCCTCTACACAACACACTCCTCAAAATACATAATTCACGCTCCAAAATGAAAGAATTGATAGCCCTCAAATGAAAAATTCACATCCTCCAACATGAAAGAAATCACACCCCTCAATTTTTTTTTTGCACACAATTATATTCAATATGGGTCTTGTTTGATAGATATTGTCGAGTAGGTATTAATTTTTTTTTAAGTTGGATATATAAATTAAAATTTTTAGAAATAAGAGAGAGAGAGAGAGAGAGAGAGAGAGAGAGTATTCAATGCATGTAAAGAAAGAGAAAGAGAGTCCGAGTCAGTAAAAAAGTTCAAAGGGATGTCTGACACGTGGCATGCATGCATTAAAGCTGTGACACGCGGCATGCATGCGTTAAAGCTCTGACACGTGGCATGCATGCATTAAAGTTTTGAGACGCGTGTAAAGAAAGTGAAAGAGCTTTAATGCATGCATGCCGCGTGTCAAAGCTTTAATGCATGCATTCCGCGTGTCACAGCTTTAATGCAAGCATGCCGCGTGTCAAAGCTTTAATGCATGCATGCCGCGTGTCACAGATTTAATGCATGCATGCCGCGTGTCAGAGCTCCCTTTGACCTTTTCTACTAACTCGAACTCTCTCTCTTTCTTTACATGCATTGAATACTCTCTCTCTCTTCTTTTATTTCTAAAACTTTAAAAATTTAAAACTTTTAATTTATATATCGAATTTAAAAAAAAATAATACCTACTCGACGACATCTATCAAACAAGTCCCATATTGAATATAATTGTGTACAAAAAAATAAATTTGAGGGGTGTGATTTCTTTCACGTTGGAGGATGTGAATTTTTGCATTTGAGAGTATCAATTCTATCATTTTGGAGCATGAATTATGTATTTTGAGGAGTGAGTTGTGTAGAGGATGTGTGAATTGTGCAATTGAGGAGTGCGAATTCTTTCATTTTGGAGGGTGTGAATTGTTCATAATGGGTGTGAATTCTTTTATTTTGGAGCGTGTGAATTGTTCAAAAGGTGGTGAATTATTTTATTTTAGAATGTGTGAGTTCTGCATTTGAGGGATGTGAATTTTGTATTTTTGTGAGTAAGTTGTGATATGTGAAATTCGCATTTGAGGGGTGTGAATTTTGTATTTAAAAGGGATATAAAATAAATAATTTTTTTTTACATCTGCACAATTTCATATTCACAATGAATCTTATTTGAAAGATCTCATCGAATAGATTTCACATATATAATTTTAATATAAGATGAATGTGTATAATGAAAGTTATTTTATCTTTAAATCGAAAATAAGAGAGAGAGAGAGAGAGAGAGAGTACCTACTACACGCCAGAGAGAGAGAGAGCAGCTAAAGCTGCTACACCAATCAATGCCCATGACTACTAACTGGTGATCTGACAGAAAGGTACCCCATTTTAATGCCGAAAAGCGGGAAGACGGAGAGAGAGAGAGAGAGAGAGAGAGAGAGAGAGAGAGAGAGAGAGAGAGAGAGAGAGAGAGAGAGAGAGAGAGAGAGAGAGAGAGAGAGAGTAATGATATATGTGACCGTGGAGAGAAAATTTTCATTCGGGCATGAAAAAGTACTTAAGAGAAATGTGTTTGACATGCCGGCTTGGGCGGAAAGATCCTGACACGCGGCATGCATGCATTAAAGCTCTAACACGCGGCATAAATGCGTTAAAGCTCTGACACGGGGCATGCATGCGTGAAAGCTCTGACACGCGGCATGCATGCAAGTTTTCCTTTGAAGCAGACGGAGCTCACCTCATCTAAGTCGCCGTTGCCGTCACGGTCGCTGTCTCCGGTGGCTTCAAATCGTAACGGGAGTTCGAGTCCCAATTCTTCATTGATTTTTTTAGTTAGTTACATTTGATGTTAACGATGCGCGTGTTAAGGAATTAAATGATTTTTTGAGCTTTTACCATGTTCGTTGATATATTTAATGTGCAGTACAACCAATTTATCTTCAATCGAATTTACCATTTTTACTAGTAGGGACGTATTTTTTACCATGATTCTAGGCTAATGAATCGGATTAATTAAATTTACGATGGATCATGTCAATTATACTCACTATTATATACGTATTTTTTTCCATGATTCCTAGTGTGTCAATTATGTAAAAGTTACCATTATTATTAATTACCATGTTCAGAAAACATGGTAAAAAATGACAACATATGCCACACATTTTTTTACCATGTTTCTTTAAAGGCATGCTATATTTTTTTTACCATTTTCTGTTTATTTTACCACGTTTGAACATATGTTTTTTACCATGACTAAAGATAACAAAGATTATTATTTTTCGTTAGTTTCAAGAAGAAGATGACAAAGATTATTATTTTTTTATTCGAGATAACAAAGATTTGAACTTCTCCCTTTCTCATTTTCAAATAATCAACAAAATCCCACCTAATTAGGAAAACTATATCCCACCTAATTAGGCAATAATATATGTATATTCATATTTATCACTAAATAAGGGTCGATAAGGTATTTTACAATTGAAAAGAATGAAAACATAACCTCGTAAAATAAGGGGATGAAAATCTAAATAGTGTTAAAAAAAACGGATGATTATTTAATTACCTCTTAAAGTTTTAAGAAATAAGAGGAGAGAGAGAGAGAGAGAGAAAGAGAGAGAGAGAGAGAGAGAGAGAGAGAGAGAGAGAGAGAGTATTCAATGCATGTAAAAAGAGAGAGAGAGTATTCAATGCATGTAAAAAAAGAGAAAGAGAGTCTGAGTCAGTAGAAAAGGTCAAAGAGAGGTTTGACATTTAAAAAACATGATACAAAGACATTTCAATAAGGGTCTGTTTTCTAATTTTCAGTAAATGTTTTTACTACGCAATAGTACAATAAAATTATAATTTCTCAACGCGTTTTGAATACTCAATGAAAAACTAATTGTGCTACTTTACCCATCTCCGATTATCTTGTATTAAGAAGCTGAAGCTGGGGACAGCCAAGACATAGCAGTTCAGGCTTTACTAACTCATATATACATAAAAAATTTCATATATTAGTGTGAATAATGAGGCCGAATGATATGAAAATACATACGATGTCACAAATTCTTGGCAAATTCTATATTATTGGGTCATGTAAAATAAATCGGGGGATAAATACTAATATTTATTGTAGAAATTTGTGTGCCGAATAGGTTCGCACGGATATTTATTTTTTATATAGAGAGTTGATTGTTGTTCAGAGAGAAGTCATAGCAGGATATCAATACAATATTTTTTTTTCTTGATTTTTTAAATTTTTGTCGTAAAGAGTGTGCACTTTGTTTTGAACTGGTGAATTAAGGATTCTATTATGAATTACCAGGATTGGTGAGTGTTCATAATATAAATTAGAAAAGGCTTTAGAGTGTACATTGACCATCTTTTGGAAGACTGTAGACTTTAGTTGGTTGTTTACATAAAATTGATTTGTGGCTAATTTGTTGAGCTAGGTGTTCAACTATTTTGAGTGGGGTGTTCAAATATTTGTAAGTAGGGTATTCAATAATGACTATACTAACTAAAACTAAAGTTTTACATGTATTCTAGACAAGAAAATTTCTTGATGGTGTTTAAGTGACCACCCAGATGAAGCCGCCTCTGACGGCGGGTATGATTATAAATCCACAAAAGAGTTTCTTCCCGTTAAATTGCATGAAAAAACAATTTCGTCCCTCTGGGTGGAGAAATGGCAATTTGGCCAATGAATTTCGTCCGTTCCAAATTCCAATCAGGCCATCTGTAGGGAGACGGATGAAATTGATCCATAATGTAACTTACAAGGTTACATTTAAAACAATTAGTACTAGAGAGACTGAATTGAAATTTTATGTAAACTAAAGGGATTACTTCTAAAATTTCCCCCTTCAATTTTTGATCCCCAATTTTCCGAATGACAATCCAAAAAATTAAAACAGAAGATTCAGAACAGAGCTAAACCGCAAAGAGCTGAGCGCAGTTCAGTCACCTCTCTCAAAATCTGGTGCCGAATCATGGCTCCGCGGAGGCATCACAGGCTGGTCTCTCTCTCTCTCTCTCTCTCTCTCTCTCTTTTATGTGCCGTCCTTAATCCTGTGCATGCATTGAAAATTTGAAATAGAGTTTTTTTTTTTTTAAGTAATTTGAAATAGACTAGCTTTCGATAATCCTGTGCATTCATTGAAAATTTGAAATAGAATTTTTTTTATAAGTAATTTGAAATAAACTTTTTTTTTTTGGGTAATTAATTTGAAATAGACTTGCTTTCCTTAATCCTGCTGTGCAAGTATCCTGGGATGGGTTTTCGTAGTTTTTTAATTTCAGGCTCGTCTGCTTGTGTAGCTATGGTTAATCATAATTAGGCTAAGAGCATCTAGAATCCTTCCCCGTTTCAAGACCCGAATTCAAAATTAGGGAAAAGTAAAAAAGAAAAAAAATGTTTGTGAGGCTGTTTTGTAAATTTTTTTGAGTAAAGAGTAACTTCTTCAAGCCAGGCCGTTTTGCTTGTAAATTTTCATGTACAATGTTAATTTTCATGTACAATCCTCCAAGGGTACAGTGACGGAATGTAACTTGCACAAAAATATATATGTCTGCCTTGGATTCATTTAGGGTGTAACCCTTCTTCAACCAGTCACTTCTTCAGCACAATTACTTTAGGGATGAGCAGGAGAGTCCAAGAGACAATCTCCTTTCATTAAATGAGTGCTGGAACGAGTCACGCAATGTAGATTGTTTTTACTCGTTGAACTTCCTTCATGGGATCTCCAGTCACAGAAGATGGGTTATCTCCCTAGGTGAGTCCCTGTGGGCTTAAGCCCACCCCCCTCGACATAAATTGGATATAGCCTCAACGCTAGTCCAGTCCCAATTACCAATTTTAGTATGGACCTAGCCTCAATGCTAGTCCCAGGACAATGATTTCATTTCTTATATGGATCTAGCCTCATCGCTAGACCGGGGCTGATATATTTTCGACGTCGAATCTAGAGGCTTGACCGCTCTTTAATTTATCAACTTGCTAGTGTGCGGTCCTGTGAGAACAAAATCAACAAACTCCAATACACCATTATGATTTTAGGCTATATACATTAACTTTGCCCATGTGAAATTTATAAGTAAAGATTTTCTATATAAAATATTAATACATCTTACTACACCTGTTCCCAAGAAATATAACCAACATTTCCACAATAAGTAACACCCCCCACATTTCTAAAAAATATGTAGAAGATTATAAATCAAACCAAACTGTTATGTTCTTAACTTGTAAGAACTTGTATATAGCCCCACATTTCAGTTGTCCATGAAAAATATACAGATAATGATAATATCAAGCAATCAGAAAGTAATAAGTAGCATTTGTGGGCTTTGGTAATTCTGAACCCTAAGCATACAATAGCTTGTAATTGTATCACACTCCATCTAATATTAAGTCATTCTCCAATATTGGTGACTAAAAGATGCCACTAAGTGTAAAGTAATACAAATTATTTGGAAAACCACAACTATGACATTCACATTAACCAATTAACCGGAAAGAGCAAAATCGATTTTAATATTTATTTTTATATGAGTCAAAATAGCCAAAATTATGATGTTTAAACTCAAACGAACACCAAAAACAATCCCTCTGATTCTTTCAAGTGATTTAAGACCTCGTGCATAGTGCTAAGATCAAGAAGACAAAGTCATAATCCCACTGTGACAAATTCGCAAATGTAGAAATACTCACGCAATACTATAATAATGGTTTAATACGTTCATTTTCGCACAGAAGAAGAAATTTTTCTTTCTATAAATAAGATGTATACACTTAACTTTCTGAGTCACAAAAAGAGAACTTGATTACTAGTACTAATCTACCATTAGTACTAATCTACCATTATTTTCAGCTTACAAACAAGTTTTAATGTTCAGTATATCACACTACAAGTTCTGAAACTTACAAAAAATAATTACGCTTCAACATTCCCCCACAAGTTTCAAAAATTCAAACAACCAAGGCGACATAGTAAATGCAATAGAAAATACACCTTCTCACTTCAAAATCATATGTTTGCAAAGTAACTTTTCAAGAGCATTTATTACCACGGGTTAAAAATCTTAGTAATCCAATATCAAGAGACTGCAACCGGAAAATAATCAACAAAAAAGCTACAAACAACCCAACGGCACTCTTGTATAAAAGAGTTGTCAAAAGTTACTTAGCAACTCTAAATAGACAACCATAGTAGGTATATGATTTTCTAATCTTATCCAAGAACTCTTAGCTATACGACAAATGTGGGTATATGCACCATTGTGACAATGCCATTAGTAAATATCATGTGAATATGAATCACCTTTTGTACACATGAAAAACTGATGAGAAGGTATGAATGACTTATAATTGTGCCATAAAGCATTTGTCAAAAAGTAGCAGTCAAAACAATAGGGGCTCATTTCGATGGTGTTTTAACAAGAGGGATGACTGGGTTGGGCAATTTAGTCGTGCTTCTCCATATTGAACATCCGGTTGGCTGGCCATTCAGTCAGCCCCCTCCCGCGGACTAAATAAAAGCAGGGGGTGCTTCTTAGTCAACCCCCTCCCGCGGGCTAAATAAAAGCAGGGGGTGCTTCTATTTAGTCATGGGAATTGAGGGTGGTGGAATTACGTGGATAACCCAGATCCCCTTCTTCTTCTTCTCTATTTCGGCAACAAATACATCAAAACTCAACAAAAAATTAAACCTTTGAAGTAAAAAAATTCCCGATCTACCAGCAAGAAAGAGATCAAAATCGATATGTTTACTGGTAAGAGATCATCCTGCAGAAAAAGCTCTCATAATTATACCTTTCGTCGTCGGACCTTTCCTCGTCGGACCTTCGTTGATGAGCGCGCGCGCGCACACACACATAGATGGTGGTGGTGGTGGTGGTGGTGGAGGTTGATCAACCATGGAAGACGAAGAGGGAGTAATAAAAATTCTGAGAGCTCTTTTGTGAGAGAAGAAAAGATGAAGAGAAGATTTAGGCTATGTTTGGAAGTTAAGGAAAGAAGTGGAAAAGAAGGAGAAAATTAAAAAAAAAATCCTCTCATTTGTTTGGTTTCCAAATGGAAGGAGAAAGGAAAGGGAAGAGAAAGGAAAATGAAGAGAAATTAACTACTTTTTTTTTCTCTTCTTCTTCTCTCTCTCATGACTGTAAATTTTCCTCTACTCTTTCACAAACCAAACAAAAGAAAAAAAAACAGGTTTCCTCCCAATTTCTCCTTTTTTATTTTCTCTTCTCTTTCTCTTCTCTTCCACAACTTCCAAAAACAGCCTTAGATCTGTTTTCCTTGATATTATGGATATAAACAAGGAGTCTGGGAAAATCATCCTGTGTGGTTGCCACGGTGCAACAAATTAAGGCACCTAATTCATAAGGTTTATTGTATTTTGTATTATAAATTTCTATTAGGTATTTTTACTCAAAACCCTCTACCACTAAAATGTACTTTTAATATTTAATATTTTAAAATTACATAAAAATATTACAATGAATTATTATAACTCAATTGCTGAAAAGTATAACAAAATTGCACTTGGTATAACATAAAGAAAATTATTTAAAGGGGCCGGTTCCGCGGACACAATTTTTTACACAAGTTTTGACACTCCATATCAGCCCTCGAAACCAAGGGCTGAGATTAGAAGCTTATGTGTGTGGTTCCTCTTCCCCTGCTCTCATTCACACCTAATCTCTTTCTCCATCGTACCTGTAATCTCCTTCCCCACTCCGGCGAACTACATCTCCGGCGAGCCCATTCTCCAATTACCCTGTCTTCTCTCTCACCGCTACTACTTCAATCAACAAATCCACTACAAAATTACCGACATAAAAATACTCAATCCTGTGCATTTGCACAATCAAACAGACATCACAAGAGATTGGAACAAAAAACTGACTCTTCTATGTCATTTTTCTGCATTTTAAAACCAATTTAGGGTGTTGAAAACCTAGGATTACGAATATTTTAAGTTACCCAGATGAACATGCTGCATTCAAGCTTTCCAGGAAATAACCCCATTATCGGTCACAGCTTCTAGACAAATTGAGCACGGCACGAACGAGGCTTTTCCTCCCTCGTCTAGAAGATTGGAATCTTGCAAACCCATTTCCACATGTACGACAACAAAATACATGGTCACAATCCTATGGTATCAATTTTTTGGATTAATCTGATGATGCTTGTAGATCGTTCTGAATATCTGCAAAGTAGAAGTGATTCGAGATTCTTCGGAGTTATTGAACCTCCCCTCCTCTCTCTCTCTCTCTCTCTCTCCCCACTACTGTCTTTCTCTCTCTCTCTCTCTCTCTCTCCCCACTACTGTCTTTCTCTCTCTCTCTCTCTCTCTCTCCCCACTACTGTCTTTCTCTCTCTCTCTCTCTCTCTCCCCACTACTGTCTTTCTCTCTCTCTCTCTCTCTCTCTCCCCCCACTATTGTCTTTCTCTCTCTCTCCCCACTACTCTCTTTCTCTCTCTCTCTCTCTCTGCGTATTACTTGTTCTCTCCCCCCTAAACGGAGATAGGGCTCGCCGGAGATGTAGGTCGTCGGAGTGGGGAAGGTGAAAGGGAATTACAGGTATGGTAGAGCGAGACTAGGTTTGAATGAGAGCAGGGGAAGAGGAAGCACACACATAAACTTCTAATCTCAGCCTTTGGTTTCAACGGTTAAGATGGAGTGTCAAAACTTGTGTCAAAAATTGTGTCCACGGAACCGGCCCCTTATTTAAATGCATAATCTAATATGTGCATTCACAAGGGTAAAATAGTCATTTGACTGATTTTTATATCATCTACCCTCTTTATCCCTCTTTTTTAATCATCCAAACCATCGACTATTTAATCTTCCATTCTTAACTGTCGCATCAGTGTGAGACCACCCTTCTTATTTAATCCCCTCGACTATTTTATCTCCCTTAGGCCTCATTTGGATGCAGTACTAAAAAGAAGGATGAAGCAAACCGGCCGGATGAGAAGGTGATGGGACGTTTAGCCCATGGTTTGGGAACAAAAAACCCACCCCGACAAAATAGCCGCCGGCTAAATAATCAGGGAGAACCCGGACCATGTTTAGTCATGGGGGATGAGGGTGGTCGAATTACTTGAATACCCCACAACAACCAACAAATAGAGATCAAAATTTTTCAGATCTAGAAATTTCATAACAAATACAAACGATTGGGGAAAAAAAAAACGTATCTGGGTGTGGGATTTGCCGGACCATCGCCATCGTTGTCGTTGGACCATCGTCGTCGTTTACGTTGGAGCTCCGCCGTCGGACCAGTCCTCTGTATCTGGGTTTAGGAAGAGGAAGAAGAAGATATGAGAGAGATTGGCTCTCTCTCTCCTCTGCTGGATCTTTATTTTAGGTGTAAAAATTACACTTTACCCCCTCTATTTAATTTGGTAATTCCCTCAAGCCCTAAATTATGACCCCATAAAAAAAAACTAGTAGCTATAATAAAATTAAATTTTTATTTATTAGAAACAAAAAATATATATACTTGTAATATTTAATATTCTTCATTTATATAAATAATTAAATTAAGTATTATATAATTATTTTTTGGATTTGTATAATTATTTAAATGTATACTTTAATATGGGAATTAACAAGGACAAAATAGTCATTTGATTGATTTTTACATCATCTACCCTCTTTATCCCTCCTTTTTTATCTATCATCCAAACCATGTACTATTTAATCCTCCCTTCTTAACTGTCACATCAATGTGGGCCCACCATTTTTATTTAATCACCCTTACTATTTTATCCCCCTACTATTTAATCCCTCTCAAACTAATACGTCATCCAAACGGGCCATTACTATTTAATCCCTCCAAAACTAACACGCCATCCAAACGGGTTCTAGGTTGCAATAGTGCAATAATTCTAGACAATGTACCGCAATAGTCATTATAAATATTCAAGAGCCTAGACTTTAACTTTCACCGTAGTAACCGAAACTTAAATTACCGTCATTATTATTGGGGAGTGAATTGAGCGAATTTGATCTCATTACCCATCATCACATATCCCCAATGACAGGTACATCCAATGGCATACATTAGCAAAATAATTTGATTACAGCTACGAAGAAGCAAAGCACACGAGTTACTTCCGATTCGATTTTTCCTAAACTGACAATCTTAAAGACTTTTAAAATTTTTGGAAAAGAACACCTACCTAGTTCGACAAATGACTAAAACACAACAATTTTTTTATTTTTTCCCATCAAATTCGAAATCCCTTTTCCCAAAAGATGTTTAAAGCATTTTACTGAAGACAAGTAATGTAAGCTTTAACCCATAAGGTCTCCAGGTAAAATTCTTTGGCACCATTAATATTATAGCTATTTGAGACTAACAACTAACATAATTGCACAGATAATGATAACTAACAGTAATCCCAAATACCTCAACCGAAAGAGAACAAAATAATAGAATATATGCAGTACAGATATTGAGTCTTAAAAACTTGAGCGAAAACGGTTTATGGATCCTATTGATTAGTAATTGAGAAGTCGCACGCAATGAAGATATTATACTATACATTCAAGAAGAAGATTTTATTTTTTTATTTTTTTTTATTTTTTTTCAATAGTGAACCTAGTACGAATGAAAGTCTCGTAACCGAAATCCCTTTCAGCGTCTCTTGTGTTTTCCTCCATAAACCTTTTTCCACCAAACTATTAATTTTATTTCCTAAGCTGCTAACCTTTTGCCTTCTACAAATAATTTAAAAAACTATAAATGATTTTGTTCCCAGCAAAGAATTTTCTTTTCCAGGAAAAGAAAGCCATATAATTTTTTTTCCAGATTGGGTATATTAGAGTACTAATATAAATGCTGAAATACATCCTAACGACAATCATAAATCAAACCTATGTTTATACATTCTAAAAAAAAAAACCTTAATGATAAAATACTCTGGAAGGCTCGGGTGAATGCAAAATGTTTTTTGACGACTTCAAGTTTGGTTCCTAAGTTTGCAGCATTTTTAAATCCAAAACATTTGTTTCTACACCAGTTAAACATTTTGCCACTAAGAAAGAAGGGGAATAGGCAGGACCCGGTTATATGCATACAAAATGATTGATTTATTATTATTATTTAAAAAAAAAAAAAAAAAAGAGTTCTAACCTCTGTTAACTACCGGTTCCAGCAATGAGAGTTGTTCTTAAGTGTTTCAACGGTTGAGTCTCGATTCATTATGTATGACTTCTTCATGTGGTTGAGCTTTGTTTCCACCGGAGATGTGAAAGAACTGTAAATGTTGATACTATACAAGCTATATGGCATTACCAATTTTAGGATGGTTGTGAGCATTGGAGGTCCCCTAGCTCTTAGACCAGCCAATTCATTACTCCAATTAAACAACAACATGAAAGTTGATCTCGAGATAGAAAGAAAGCCAATTTAATCATATCACAGCTTTTACACGTTTCTCAACTCTATGTACGGGAAAGTCGAAACCGGAAACATGTCAATAGCATAACGCAAGATCTATCATCCACGTACTAGTCATTAGCCAAGCATGCACTGTTCCGATTTATTGAGAGATAAATATTAGCCTTAAAATGTTAGAATTTTTATTCACAAAATATCATTTTATCACAAGAACAACTCGACCACATGAATATAGAAATACAACATGTAAATCAAGAGTACGAAAATAATAAAAGTAGGAAAGATGTTGCCTGTGAGAATGAGAGTCGCGTAATCACTGTCTTAAGGCTAATTTTCCTCCCCTCGTGAAGGTTTCATTAGAGTGTACTAGCCACAAGGTTAAACCCAAGAGCTCACAAGCATTCCTCATCCGACGTTCACGACCACCGGGAGATTTGAACGAGTCACGAACCAAGTAGCCCAACTCTGTAGAAAATAGTATAAGAGTATTCTGAAACTGTCATTCATTATTTGTGTATACTCTCTATATACTTCCTACACTTTCTCTATTTTTCACACCTTCCACCTTTGCGCAAATCCCAAATATATAGAGGTAAAAGAATAATTCTCCTTAATGGTAATAATAGCAAATAATAAATCCACTATTAACTTTTTGTAACAAAAATGATATTTATATACAATAAGTTTAATTTTGTAACGGTCAATCAATGATATTAAGTAATAACATTTTTATTTTATTTAAATGTTCTAACAATTTCTATGGTCAATTGTACTATTTATTTGACACACATTGTGCTCGTATTTTAATAAAAACAAGCTAACTCTTCTGATCGGGGTACGTAGTTTTTCTCACAAAAGTCTGAGCTTCCATTAATCACTCGTTTAATTTGCTATTCGTTATGAATTTTGTACATTTTCCATCTCATTGGTTCATGTCTATTGATCAATGACTTAAAGTTCCCTTTACTAGGAGGTGAAAGGGAAAGAGAAAGCGACAGAAGAACAAAATGTCAGTGAGGGCAATGATACGATCAGCAGCTTGCCTGTAGATGTTCTCCATCACATCCTCAACTTCCTCTCTACCAAAGAGGCCATACGAACTTCCATATTATCGAGAAAATGGGAACACATGTGGACCTCTATTTCCAACATTGATTTGAGAGACTATAAGGAAGATACCAGTTTCTTGGATTTTGTCGATAGAGTTCTCTTTCTTCACGATGCCTCAGATATTAAAAGCCTTCGTCTACAATCCGCTGTGGATGTGAATTCATCTCGTGTTAATTCCTGGATCTCTGCTTCGATAAGGCACAACATTGAAGAGCTGAATCTGACTTTGAAGTGGAAAACGCAGCCTGTATTGCCTTGCTGCCTTTTCACTTGTCAATCCCTAGTGGTACTGAAATTATCTATGGAGTGGCCTTTGAAAGTTCCAAGTTTGATTCAATTCTCGAACCTTAAGACTTTGGAACTTTCAGAAGTTACATTTTCAGATGATAACTCCACACAATATCTTTTCTCTAGTTGCCCAGTGCTTCAGGAGTTGGCCCTGGTGAACTGTGGATGGGAGAATCTAAAGACTATAACGATCTGTATTCTCACATTGAAGAGATTGACTATTGATGGAATACAGGATCCTGAGGGTGTCCTCAGTTGTGTAACCAAAGTTTATGCTCCAAATCTTATCCATCTCAATTGCACTTATTGCATGAGGGTTGACTTTCATATTTACCGCCTATCTTCCGTGGTTGATGCATCTATTTGTATAAATGAACCAATCCCGGATCGAGTAGTTATCCCTCGAGTGCTTCGGTTACTTACTGGGATTTTCAATGTTAAGAAATTATCGATTACAACTGTTACGCTTGAGGTATGTTACTTGTTTAATTTGAATTATCTATGTAGAAAAGCTGGCGTTGTTTAGTTAACAGTATCATGCTTATGCTTGTGGCTTGCCCGGAAATTAAATCTTCACAGTACTAATTTGTTGGTGTGTTTTGGTGCCAAGTACCTCACTGTGTTTAAAAGTCTCTTGGGCCTTCTTCCTACGTTCTACAACATGACCCATTTGGTGCTGGATGGTCGAATTTATGACGATGATTCCTTTCGAGTTGTGATTGACCTACTAGAAAAATCACCTAATCTGGAGTCTCTTACTTTGGAGCTGGTACGTATCTAGAGGAACTGGTTTGTCTCCTGTCCATTTGGTGGATTGAACCTTGTTGTTCAAGCCCGTGGGACTCCCCAAGGGTCTATTTTTCATCACGTGAGCCATTCATTTGACTCGTATGAGTCGCGTATGAGTCGCATCTACGAAGAAAACAAATAAATCAATTTTCAACGCAGGCCCTGGAGAGCACATTCAAGCCGATGGACTGGAGACAATTCATTCTATCTTCTTTGTTTTCCCTGTCCTTGTGAATTTTTTCCCATTCCACTGACAGATATTATATTGGTTTCATCTATATCTTTTAGAGCATCGAATGTTTCGACGAGGCTGATTGGACGTGGGGAAGAGTACCTTCTTGTTTCACATCTTCCCTGAAAACTGTTCATATCGATTTTTTTGCAAAGGGGGCAGAAGAAACGCGGCTTGTAAGGTTTTTGTTAGAACATGCAACAGTTTTGGAAAGGTTGACTTTCCGTAGTTTGACAGGAGAACTGAAGAGTCGAAAGGTCCTCCGTCGATTGAACAAGCTTCCCAGAGGCTCAAAAGGTTGTGTTATTGTTGATTTACTTCCAATCTGAACTTGTATTCTTCGACATTGCTGAGTTAAGATGCCAGAAGTTCCGGCTCCCTGTTGGTATTTGCTCATTTCCTTGTATATCGAAAACAGTTACTGAGCATGTGTTCTGTGTTCACCTTACATGAATGGTGTCGTACTACTCATCTTGAAAAGCTTCGGCAAGAGGAATGGTGTAGAAATTGTATCTTGTTTCTTTGATACTGATCACCGATATCGAGATAAATCTCCAAATTGTTAGTTGATGATCGCAGAGGATTGCCTTGTTGTCGTTGTCGAGCAATTGATCGGCAAATTTGCCCAAACAAGATTTGTGGAGCAATCTGTTACACATGCTGCATTAAGGCTTTATGGGTTGTGTAATTCTTAAATTTGTTCGTCTGGAAAAACAAATTACATTCTCTCCCCAAAAAATTTCCTCCACTTTTGTTTCTCTGCAGCCAAACTATAACTTTGGCTCCCAAAATGGCTTTTCCGTTGGAGATGCACCTCAGAGTTTCAAGCATGAGAGTTTAGGAGGGAGCAGACCTTTAAGTCTCAATCTTTGACTAGCAAACCGTCCCATCATTCAAGCTAGATTCGAAAACTTGATGAGCAACGAAAAAAGTTCTAATTCTTTTCTATTAATGAACTGAATACACTCTCAAACTCGAATAGTATGATTCATTTGTTGACAGTTATGAGGGGGATGTGAAAGTGCACTTCAGAAACTAAGGGTGTAAACGGTTCAGTTTGGTTTGGTTTAGGCATTTTTCCAATCCAAACCAGACATTCGGTTTGGACATTTTACAAATCAAACCAAACCAAACCAAATACTAATGGTTCGGTTTGACCCGTTTATTCAGATTTCCAGTTTGTTACTCGGGCATTTTATAGTAAACTTGACAGCAAGAGTTAACAGAGACAAGAATTCTATAAATAGAATGAGTACAATATCTTCTGCACAATTATGAACAAACTTAAAAAAAAAAAAAAAGAGTCGAGTTGTATCTCTCTAAAGGAATTGCCCTCAATACTCTTTCCAAATATATAGTTAAACATTGAATACACCAGCAGCAATGCAAGTTCCAACAGAGTTTAAGTTGCAATATCGATCTTGTTTGATATATTTTGCTTAGTTTTATTTAACGAAGTCTTTAAATCGAAAAAAGGATTATAGATTGCTATATAAAGATGATTTTGAGGAGTGTAAATAGTAATTTTGGATATCCATTTTGGGAGGTGAGAGTATAAAACAAGGTTTAGAGATTACAATCTGCAAGGTGATGCAAATTGCAATATGGATGATTTTTACTTTCACCCTATCGGAAGCATTCTTAAAGCATAAGCTACAATTAAAATTCAAGAGAGCATGAGAATTGAATGTGACCTACCTGAGGGCATCTCCAATCCATACTCTTTTTCTTGTATTTGGATGCCGGCAAAGATGCACTTTCTGAAATTTTTGTTGAAGAATGCAACTATGTTGGAGAGGTTGATATTATACTGCAAGTCTGTGTTATCTGAAGATTCGGAAAAGGAAGCGGAGGTCATCACCCACTTAAGAGCATTTCCAAGAGGATCAGAAAGCTGTATTATTGTGTTGCTTTGAGACCTTTGATCGACTTTCTCGGAAGCTCGGTGTTCTATCGCTGATCGTTTCAAGATATCTAGTAGTACTTGTCTATTTTTCAAACTACTTTGCAAGTTTTCTCATAAGTTTGCTGGAAAACACACAAGGACTTGCGTACTTCTGAACTCTTTGAGCTCCAATTAGGAGAGGATCATGAGATGTTGTGTTGTTTTAATTTAATTTAATATTTTACAATTTATATTTTATTGGAGTTAAATAATAATATGTTGGAGAAATAATTGGAGTTAGTTTTTTACCTTGACTTGGTCTCCAAATTATTCTCCTACAAACAAGCCACTTTCCTACTTTTCTTATAACTGTTGCTACGTAATAGGATTGTTTGGTTTTCCTAACAGATTATAACGTTGGTTGTTCCTATTTTAACTCCAAATAAATCAGAATTCCGCAACAAACTAACGTATTTGGAGTTGCTTATAAATTAAAAGTTGGTTTTGTTTTCCTATACACAACAGTGATCTCTCTCTCTCTCTCTCTCTCTCTCTCTCTCTCTCTCTCTCTCTCTCTCTCTCTCTCTCTCTCTCTCTCTCTCCCCCTCCCTCCCGATATCAAACCTACTGCCAACTTTGAATCCATAACCACGAAAGTTACTAATCCCCTTTATTCTCTCATCACCAAAATACGAGTGTCTCATAATATATTCCTTGTATATTTTGATCGCTTGCCGCATATATATTGCGACTGATTCTATTCGGATTTCGAGTGTCGGGAAACAATTTGGTTTGTGAGTTTGCTTCGCTGCACAGAAGGAGGCTCGCAGGTCGTTGTGACCTGCCAAACTGGGCTCTCATGGGAGAGCTCCCATTAGGACTTGTGATCTGATTTCCAAACTGGGCTCTCTTTTGCTGATGTTTTTTTCTGCCCGCTAAAGATCATTTCCTTTTTTCTGTGAAATTGTGGTTTGTATCTTTATACATTCTAGGAAGAACTCAGAGAAATAGGTGGCTGCTAAATTTGGTTTAATTCTTTAGCTCTTCACTCGCTACACAAATGGATATTAATTATTCAGGTCTCCCTAAGAAATCATTTGTTGAATTACAATTTCAAGATGATAACTCTGGATCGAGAACCCCTATATCTTCCTCTGAAGACACCTCTTTGAACCTATCTTGATGTTGAACAAAACCATTTGAAACAACACAATGTAGATCCCGAGATAGACAAGAATATCAATTTCGCCAATCTGCCCCTTATTTTTGGGGGTAACAATACTGGTTCTGGGATTAACAGGGCAGTTTTTAACTTCACTTCAATGAAAATATCGACATCCCCACTCTTTCATCTCTATCACTTTCTCTGTAATCTGCATCAACAAAAATGATCTGGTCAATGAACTTCAAACTGCTGCACCAGGTATGAACTCTCCTCCTCTCAATTTAATGGCACTTTTCATGGTATATTATGTATTCCCTTAGGTGTGTTTTTACTTCAGTTACTGAATGTGCAGAAAGCTAGATGAGCCCTTGAATTCTTGTGTTTATATTCTAAACCAGAAAATCACATACTGACTGTTCTCCCTTTGTTTGGTTGGGTATTTGGTAGTTCAAAATGGAGGGGGAGAGCTGATGTGGGCACAAATGGAGGAGAAAAAAGTAACTCATGCCAAGACACTGATTGGGTGTTGACCAATTGTAAGTCATCTCGTTACCATTTTCGTCAAACATGATGGTGTTACATCCGTCCAATAAAATAATCAACTCCAAACACCCCCTAGACCTCAATTAGACCTCATAATTTTTTTCTAATCCTTTTTTACCGGGCCATGCAGCTCCACCTTGTGTTAAAAAAATGCACTAAAAATGTGTATTTGTTGTATACAATTTCACTTTTCTTTAATATTGTTGGTACTGAATAATTTGTCTATTGCCAAAGTAAACATTTACAAAAAAAAAAAAAAACTAGGCGTAGTAAGTTTTCAACCAAAATAAACATGTTCATTTTGTATTGCACTTTTAGCCTCCTTTATGGGAGCTATGCTAGAGCCTATTATGCCAAGACCGAACGAGACAAAACCCCAAATTGTTTTTTTTATTGACAAGTGATTCTTTATCATCTAGTATTGCACTTTTAGCCTCCTTCACGATGGTGATATAGATGACTCTAAGAAGCACAACAAAATTAATTAACTGTATCAGATTGCAAACCAATTACTGTTTCCTTCCAATGACGACTAAATAAAGGAACATGTGCATAAGAAAATGCAAAGAAGCCGAGTCCCGCCAAGTAAAATAAATGCAATTTGATTGCAAAGACTTCCGTGGGCACGTAGAGATGTGGGTAGAGGAAGCCTCAAAAAGCGAAGGCCGAGCTATAGGTCACATGACCTCCACTGAGTTGGTGGCTGGCTAAGCTTTTTCCTTGAGCAAAGCAGATCAGCTTGCCTTCTTGTTATCCAAAAGTTGGTCGAATCGGTTGAGCCCCTGCCCCGGAACGTCGAATGAAATAGATGGCTAGGTTCTCTTTCTACGACCTTTTTGATATGATAGGCCCAGCCCCCGTCCCCCTATCCCTTATGTTTAGGAGCAGAAAACGCCCAAGTACGACCATTCTTGTGGTGTACGGAAGGCACAAACTCTGCGGAGGTCCTACGTCCCCTTTACTAATAAGGGGAAAAAAAGCCTCAACTAGAACCACATTCCTTTTGCATGCAGATGTAGCTAAGTATCTAACTCTATTGGTCATAGTTTCTTGCTGTTATGGCTGGTACTCGTTTGTGCGCACATGAACCAACCCAACAAACAGGGAAAGGATGCCTCTCGGGGCATCTGAGAATGATTCAAACCGTATGAAGGGAAACTCTCCACTGACATGGCTTGGGCCTAAGTGAAAGCGAAGTGGTGGACCTCCCTATCCCAACTAGGGGTATGCTGGGATTCGTGAAAAGAGAAGCACCTTACAGTGTTCATGACCAACCTGATCCTGACGTATCAGCACTTTGTTGCATCTCTTCAATACGAATGCAGTAACGATCACAGCAATCTCCTCTGGTACCTACTGATACGTCAGGATCCGATTGGTCATGAACATCGTAAGGTGCTTCTCTTTTCGCGAATCCCAGCATACCCCTAGTTGGGATAGGGAGGCCCACCACTTCGCTTTCACTTAGGCCTAGGCCGTGTCAGTGGGGAGTTTCCCTTCATACGGCTCGAATCATTCTTAAATGCCCCGAGAGGCATCCTTTCCCTGTAAATCATCACCATTCTTAATTGAGACTCAGGTTAAGATCCATCCCGGAACCTTGTGGGTCAGGAGTAAAGCATCTTGAGGTTGGCACATTTCACTGGGTGTGGAGAAGCATTGGGAACCCCAATTTCTTACTTCGGATCCGTTTATGTTCCCGTCCTCCGGCCCCGGTATAGCGCTTCGCTTCCAGTTCTTCGGAAGAATCAACTGACTTCTCCCTTCCTTCATTGATTTGCGGGGAAAAGGAACCGTCTACTAGTTGGGAAGCTAGACATCAAATAAGTGGCTTGATGAGGATAACTAAGTTGACACGCCAGAGTTGGCTGCTGGCACAGCAGGGTGGTGCCTTACCGCACCACAGGCAGACTCACAGTAGCGTTTGTGGCAGGGCTCAGGATTCCTACGTCCAAGATCAGAACAAGCTTGCATGCGGACCACTATCGTCCCATTCTTGAGTGAGCTAGAGCCCAGTCATCTTATCCACTGAACTAGCTAGAAGCTATTGTTTCGGGTCGAAGCACTAAAATAAGAGAAAAGGACTATCAAACGCGGCAACAAAGGAACCGTGGGACCCCCTACCATTAAGGAAAATGGAAGTGGGCTCTTGCACACTAGTTAAAAAAGCCCTTTCCCTTTTTTTTAAAAAAAAAGGTAAGCTTCATAGCTCCAACCTAGTAAAGGGGCATTGATGCCCTTCGTATAGGTTGAGTTGCTAGATACAAGATCCTCTTAGTAGGCTGGACCAACATCCAGTTGAGATAGGGAGTCTTTAGAAACAATAGGCTGGGAAAGTAAGAGAACGCTTTGCGTTTGCTTATCTTCTTCCCGCCCTAGGAGTAGAAATAGCACAAAACTGCATTTATCTTCTTTGCAATCAAAACTCCATTTATTTTACTTGGCTGGGCTTGGCATCTTTGCATTTTCTTATGCAAATGCTACTTTATTTAGTGGTCATTGGAAGAAACTGTTACTGGTTTGGCAACCTAATATAGTTAATTAATTTTGTTGTGCTTCTTAGAGTCATCTATATCACCATCATGAAGGAGGCTAAATGTGCAATACTAGATGATAAAGAATCACCAGTCGATGAAAAGACAATTTGGAGTTTTGTCTCGTTGGGGCTTGCTGTATTAGGCTCTTGCATAACTCCCATAAATGAGGTTCTAGTAAATGCTATTGCGGAGTTAAAGAGAGCTGTCATCGACAGGGACCTTTTCATTTTTATAAAGAGGCTAGAGGTGGAGTCTCTTATAGAGCAGAGAATCAATCAACAAGAGAAGTATAAGAAGGCGTTGGATGCTATTGATCAGTTAACCATAAAAAATAGAGCTTTAAAAGAAGAGCAGGAAATTTTTAGAGAGAAGTACTCGAACACTCAATGTGAAACGAACAATAATGTAAAGAAATCTGTTGTACATAAAACTCAATGTGAAATGAACATGTTTATTTTGGTTGAAAATTTATTGCACCTAGTTTATTTATTATTTTTTTTTTACATGTTTACTTTTGCAAAAGACAAATTATTTAGTACCGACAATCTATTAAAGAAAAGTGAAATTGTATACAAAAAATCCACATTTTTTGAACACAAGGTGGAGCTGGATGCCCCCGTAAAAAAGGATAAGAAAAAGATTATGAGGTCTAAAAGAGTTCTAGGGGGTGTTTGGGGCTAACTATTTTATTGGATGGATGTAACACAATCATGTCTGACGAAAATAATGAGATGACTTACAATTGGTCAGCACCCAATCAGCCTTCACATGAGTTACATCCTGTGCCAAGTAGCCCTATAAATAAAACGTAAATTATGCTCTATAATATTGTTGCCTCCATCTTCATATAAGATTTGCTTAAATTTTGTTTCTTTATCTTCGCTATACCTAGGTAATTTGCACACTTCACGTCTGCCTTCCATCAGTGAGAATCAGTTCTCGTTCTTCAAATTTGCTCGCCCATATGCCACGCGGGGTTTGCTCCAATTGGTATTTTTTACTCTCCTTTGTGTTGTTCATTTGCCACGAAAAAAATATGCGTGTTCAAATCACATTGTGTTTGCAAATCTCTTTTCAAACATGAATAAGTTAACAATGAAATTGATCATTGATTTGTAATTGGAGTTCGATGATTTATTACGAGGAATGATAGAGAGTTTTGACTTTTGAGCTAGGAGAAATTGTGTTCACGGATGGAAACCAAATTTGGATTGTCCAAGTTGAAGAAGATACAATGCTGGATGCTACGAGCTTCGGCCAGTTCTGCATGGGTCTTGAGTTGCATCCACTTGACTGCATAATGGTGGCAGTTTCTTGAGATCTGGAAGTTTGAGTTGTGAAGCTGTATGATTGGCTTTGATCAGTTTGGATGACAAGGACATATTTTGTGGGGGGATTCTTCTTGCTGCTATCCAGTGAGCTATGCTTACCCTCTTTTTGCCAAGTGGTCATATGGGTATGAAGACATATTTTGTAAACTTAAACTCCTGAATGGTTAATCTCTGGTATTGTATTTCATTAAGTAGTTTATCCTCTCTGAATTAGTTTGAAGATACTTTTAAATATAATTTTGTGGAATTAGCTGTGAGGAAACCTTAGATGTTCTCTTGTGGAATATGCCCACAGTCTACACAACAAGAACAATACTTGCACTGCTTTTTCTGAGATGTTCTCTTGTGGAGGTTTCTAAAATTCAGGCTAGTTGACTTCCTTTTATGGTCTATTTTGGATGTGATAGTGTCAGGTATTCTCTGCCCGTTTTGTTGGATAATTATCTGCCTCTTTCCTGCTCTCTTTCCTTTTGTGGTCTATAAGTATTGTTCTCTTGGTGTGCAGCTAATTACTCCTACTACTCTGCAATAACTTCACTCTCTTTCTCTCTGCATTTTTTTCTCTGCACTGAACATAAGAGGAAATAGAAGAGAAATGATAAAATCAAGGTTCACACGAGACTGATTTCGTACTATTTTTTGCTTCCAGTTCACATGAGACTGATTTCGTGTTTTTGCCTTGTCTAATTTTTTTTTTGCTAATCAAAAAATTTATTAATCTTTGGAAACGAACCAGCCTATCACGATACATATACCATGAACCTTACTACCAAGCCGTAGGAGTACTTGTTTGTTACTCCAATTTGTGAAGATTGACAGGGGTCTTGTGTACGGAGGAGGGAGCATTGGCCTAATGGGTTAGGTTCCAAAAGGAAGAATGGGGCCCAATAGTGAATTCTGGAGGGAAAGGCCCTAAAATATCGAAATTTCCGTTCACGATTAATCTAAAAGTTCACTTCCATTTATGTGACCTATCTTCCTTGGTCAATGGATCTATTGACCTTCCACATCGAGTTATGTTGCAGCAAGATGTTTCTCCTTGTGTGATAGGAGTGCTTTCTGGGATTTGCAATGTTAATATCTAGCAGTATCAGATGATACCCTTCATGTATGTTTGTCTCTTCTTTTGCAGTATTGTTGAAAGAAAAACCAGAGTCGTTTGGGTAATTGCAACAGAATTCAGTTCGGGTAATCGCAACAAAATTCAGAATGAACGACGAAAAACAAACCTTCACAATACTGATTGGTTGATTGTTTGTTTGTGTTTTGTGGTGCCAAGTCTCTGACCTATGTCGTGGATCGTCTGCCTACATTTCACAATTTGACCGATTTGGAGCTGAATGCACAGTGTAGTAGTTACTTGACTGGAAGTCTGATCAACTTGCTTGAAAAATCACTAAGCTAGGTGAAGCTGCGAGCCTGTATTATACTGCGAATGCAACTTTGTTTGAGAGGATGATATTATACTGCAAGCCTGTATTATCTGAACTTTTGGAAAAGGAAGCAGCGGAGGTCAACACCTATTTATGACCATTTCCAAGAGGATCAGAAAGTTGTGCTATTGTGTTGCTTTGAGACCTTTGATCGACTTTCTCGGAAGCTAGGTGTTCTGTCGTTGATCGTTTCAAGATATCGAGTAGTACTTGTCTATTTCAAGCTCATTTCAAACGATTAGCAAATTTGCTCAAAAGTTTGTTGGAAAACACACAAGGATTTGTTTCCTTCTGAACTGTTTAGGAGAGGATCATGGGATGTTGTCCAGACTTTTTTTTTTATCTAAATGATTTTGTATTTTGCAGTGTTTGTGAATTGTGAAACTATGGATGAGATCAAGCTTTTCCTTTTTATGGACAATTTTATGTGGAAAGGCTAATGGGCCTCGTGAAATATCTACTAGGCTTATAACAAAAAAAATTGTCTTGGGATAATTCACGTACTTATAAAGTTATTGCGCCGTCAAGACAATAAGAAGTATTACGTATAAATTCACAACCATACAAACATAGTTGCTTATAAACGTTCATCGTATGGATATTTTTTTGATCTGTACTGATGGGTTCATTGGTTCATTATTGACGTCAAAAGGTACCTTTAAAACTACAAAAAAAACATTAAACAAACAAGATGTGAGGGAGCGATCTTGCTCTTGGATCTCTGGTACGGATTTATCAGGAGCAGGACCTTAATTACCCTATGAGACCCTTCCTAAGCCTGCATGATCAACTATCAGTTCTTGCCTAACTGGCTATATGTAGCCAGAAAGCACATGCCTAAGTTTGTCAAAGCTCTCGTTTGTGAATAGTAACAATGTGATTTTTCTAGGATTTGTTTTGTACTTATATAATGATACTGTACGTGGGCTTCAAGTCGTCGTGTGCTAGGCACATGCCTTGTGATGTCACGCCCTATCCGCCTTCAAAATTGATGCCATGCATCCCGTCCTGGCTGCTCCACACAGATTTGCCATGTTATTAATATAGTCAGACTTGATTCGACCTAGTCCGGCGTTACTACTTGCTCCCGCCATCTCACGGGTTTGGGTTCACGCGCCTCAAGCTCTGACGCCCATACCAACGTGTCGGACCATACTTTCTATGATTTGGGCTGTCCGTTTACTTAGGCTCATTGCTTGATCTGGTTCATCACACTACATGTGAAAAAACTTGGGCAACTTGGGCTCGAGTTGCTCAGTTTGTTAGGGATTTCTCAGAGTGGGTGTCGAAGGTTCAATTCACACGAAATGTAAAAGAATGAATCGTATTTCTGCCCAAGTCCCACCCCAATTTAACATGGGCCTCATCGTTTTTTTGCAAAGACCAAAACGTGGGCTCAAATTTGTACTGATCAAGCCCTAATTTTTTTGTGGATCGGATCTGGCTGTTAGGGTTTACCAGGCCCAAGTTGCAATCCTTGACTCATTTCCCACATGAACTCCAAACCCCCACAATTTCCCTGTCATGGCTGAATTTAGAACCCTCCGTTCTCGCCTTTTCCACAAACTCCTAAACCCACAAAACCCTTCACAATACCTCAAAAACCCTCTTCACATTCACTCCAATACAACCCATTACAAAACAACCTTAATCTCCTCAATATTCCACAGACCCATATCACTTTCCTCACAATTCGGAGCGGAATCAAGCATTTTGGACAATAACCACGATCATAATCCACGCCCGAAGAAGCCCCTGCACGTTGTTTTCAAGGAAGCCGTTGGATTATCTGGAAAAATCGAGCACGTATATGTCGAAAAAGAGGTCGAAACCAGTGAATTGAAGAGGAAGTTGAGAAAACTGGAGGATAAAGTGAGGAAGTTGAAGGAGGATAGTAAGAAATTGATCGAGAAGTCTAGTAATGATGATGGGTTGAAGGAGAATGGAGAAGAGATAGAAACCCTGAACAAACAGACCAAGAAGTCCAGTAATGATGATGGGTTGAAGGAGTTTAGGTCTATTTCTAAGAGCTTGTACTTGTTGTTTGCAAATAATGTTGGTGGTGGTGAAAAAAATGAGGGGACGGAGAATTTGGGGATGGAGGATCCAAAGGTGTACAGACAACTTTCACCTGAAATGGTTGTGTTTGTGACTCATTTGTATGAGAAAGGGTACTTCAGTTTTGCTAATTTCATGCAAAGGAACAGGTTTGATGTTACTTATTTCGAGAATAGTTACGGCCGCGATTTCATAAAGTTTGCTTCTGAGAATTTTGGCAAGGGTAACCAAGAAATTGCGAAGTAAGAATAATTTCCAGGCCATCTCTTGTTCTTGTCATTTTGGTGTTATAAATAGTTAGTGTTTGTGTAGTTGTCGAATAGATTGATATATGTTGTTGACCTTGTTTGCTATTAGCTTGAGCTTTTAGGACAATTGCTTATCTCTCTATGTATGGATATTTGCATCTTGACTGCAGGTTACATGTAGGAAGGTATAGAACAGCTTGACACACACTGTCGGACCCCTTTTCTAATAGCTTGAGCTTTGCAAAATGGTGATCTTGCAAAGACTAATCTTCTAATTGTCACCTTTCATTTCCTCAATCAGAAACCACTAATTTTGCGGCATTCATATGATGAATATATAAGCTAACACTGAGTACTGGGTAAGTCAGACACCGGTACTGCATCACGGTTCTCTCAGTAGTTCATGCAATGGGCCTGCGATCCTTTGACAATGTATGTCATTAATAGTTTGGTCCGGCCGTGGTTCTGTTATTAAGTATTTTGTTCTCCTCTTCCTTTCTTACCCCCGTAAAGGAAAATTTGCTACAGGGAATACCATGTTTTGATGTTCTGAGGTTTATTTGATGGTTATAACTTACAAGTTAAGGTTCTTTCATAGTAGTAGAGGTATAATATGAAGTGAAACTGTCAGACAAATGAGATCCCATCCTCTTTAGAATGGCATCTTCTTCAATGTTCAATTGAGCAAGAATAGTGAAAATTTTGTAGCACAAAGTTCCAAACTTGTCTTGGGAGTGATGGGACTGCGGGCGATTGACCTTCCTGTGTTGTTCGACTTGCTGAATGACTTGCACTCTCCATACTGCATTTCTGCATCAGACAGGATTAGGTTTGCTTATGGCTTGTACTGATGAAATTCAATGTAATTGATTAAGGAGGATATATAATATATGCATTTGAGGAAAGGGGAGCACCTGCCGTTTCTTGGTTCGATTCTTCTGACTCCTCTTCCCTTATTACACCTACTAAAAATCCGTTTCGTTAACTCCTCCATCTAAAAAGCGTCACTATTCCAAGATAGACCATCTTTTTAGGAGTATCACTTAGGCAGGAAAAAGAACCCTGCGTAATGGAGACACAATCAGCATTCTTTTGTGCATGTATGTGTGAGTGAGAGGGTCTGTGTTTGGGAAGGCGTATGCATAATTGGTGTTTCCACTTCAATTTGGCTATTTGTTTCGTGCTGTAATGCTATGCTGACGTCGTCTTGCACACCATGCACCATGTTTTGTAACCAACTAATTTGGCACACCTATGGCGACTCCTCCCACTTAAAACCCATTGTCCAACCGCTATGGAATTGGTGTGTCACATGACTCACACGAGGTCATAAAAAAATTGTGGTGTGTAAATTCTGGTTACAATAATGTCGAAGTTTAAGTTGTTGCCTCGTCTCAATCTAGCAACTCCTTAAACTCTTATGAACTTAAGTTGCTTGTATACAGATGGTTGTCAGCCAGTGACTTGAAAAAGGTGGCCCTCTTTGGTTGTCCTTCCCTGGGAAAGAAGAATGTCTTTTCCGCTAAAAGACTCCGTTATTTTTTCGGAATTCAGGAAGGCACTGTAAGTCAAATGTCTCATTGAAAGTTTCCACCTCCATCTGAAATGTTTCTACACTTAACTGAACTGGTTTTGGGTTTCTATTTCACCTCTCTTTCACGTGCTCACATTCAGGTATGCAGTAAATGCGTCTTGAAACGATCATGCAAGTTTGCGAATCAAACTGTATGGAGAGGTGATAACAAGAATTTGGATTTGGCTGTTGTAATGAGGGTTATCACTTTGTACGCATTGGAATCCTTACCTCCCCAGTTGGTCATGCCAGACGAGATAAAGGATTCTGTTAATCGGTTGCTGAAGGAAGTTGTGAACTTAAGTCAAACGGTTGCCTAAGGCTATTTCAGAAAGTCCATACGTACAGGGGTCTTTCGGGTGCTCTGAAGCTGTATCCTTGTTGATACTCCTCGACTATTTTTCCGGTTTCTGGACTGTAGACTGACTGATAGTACGTTCTTCAACAAATGCTATGAATTTTTATGATGCCAGAGATTCTTATTGCATCCATGAGAGGATCTTTTGCTTGTTCGCGTGTTCTGTTCGTCTCTCTTCCAAATCTATGAACGGAGCTTCTCTGTTCGAATGTGGATGCCTTGTGATGGATGAGCGGGTGAGAAAATTTTGTTAATTTCATTTATATATGCTTGAAGTAACATTTGCAATCCAAATTTTTTTTGAGAAACGGCTTAACTTTTTTATTTTTATTTTCTTGCAATGGACTAAAATTATGAACTGGATGGAGCATTGGGTGATAGTTTTGGGTGTACTTGGTATTAAGAGCTTCTTGTAACTTTTTCCAAAAAAATAATTATGCATATATTCTATTTTGTACTCTCTCCCTCATTTTTTTTATGGTAAAGTATTTAATTTTGGGTTGTCTATTAATAAGGGTTGTCTATTAATAAGTGTTAATCTTGAAAGTTGGTACATTTTTTATTTTGCTCTTCTAGATTTCATTTTGAAAAGTTAGTAAGCAAAATTATAGTGATGATGCCTGCATAAATGGCAATTATGAAAAGTTTGAATTTTTAAAGTATAATGATAACGCTTCCGTAAAAAGTTGAATTTACGAAGTTTGACACTTAAAAAATGGCAGAGAGTGTATATGATTGGCAATGAGCATTATTTCCAAAATCGTACATTTATTTGGAGGGGAGCCACTCTACCAACGGTGGAGAAGATCGAAGGACCCGGCCGTGCGATTGGTGACCACCAGCCCAGATTTTCTTACATTTTAAAATGGAATTATGCATATATTCTATGTCAAACTCCCTGCGTCATTTTTTTTTTTTTTGGTAAAGTATTTAATTTTGGGTTGTCCATTAATATGTTCTTCTTGAAAGTTGGTACATTTTCTATTTTGCTCTTCTGAGTAGATTTTATTTTTAAAAGTTAGTGGATAAAAAAGTATAGTGATGATGTCTCCATAAATGGCAATTGTGGAAAATTTGAATTTTTAATAAAGTGTAATAACAATGCTTACATAAAATAAAATTTACGAATTTTTAATAAAAATGATTGTCTATTAGCATTATTTCCAAAATCATACTGTACATTTATTTGGAGCGGAGCCACTCTAACTACGACGGGACTGAGGTTTGAATCTCACTATGTGTTTTGAGCATTAAGGAGCAAGTTTGGTCTCACTCAATGGCTACGGAAAGTTGAACTTGGTGGTGGTGTTTCAAAAACTGAGTTATTCTTAAACTGATCTAAAATTCGATTCATTGCGCTTTATGAGACAGATCGTTATTCTTTCATATTTATTGCACTTTACAAAATAGGTTATTCTGATATAATATATCAACTCAAAAAGCTATTACTCTAGTTTGTAAAACAAGGCCTAAGTAAGAAAATTCAATAATCATTGAAATTAGCTTTTAGCATTTTTATGAAAAATTGGCTTATAATAATTAGTGCTAATAACGAGAAACTCGACTTTAATCACTTGGTGGTCACTAATTACTCATTTGTAAAAGGAAAGATTAGTGAAAAATACAATATTTTTTTCCGTTTTTAAGCCAAGGACACGCACTATTTTGCAACTGATTATAAGGACAGGGACAACATTTAATGAAAACGAAGACCACGATCGAAGCCTTACCTGCTTGCGAACGAAGAAGACATTGAAGCGGAGCAAGTTCTGGTCTCTTTTCCGACGAAAATGAAGAGGGCGATTTGAGCCTCACCTACTGCGAACGAAGATGATGACCGACTGACCCTATCTTAAATGAAGAAGATGAACAAGAAGACTCCTCTTACCAACGAAAAAGCTTTTCCTGCACTAAGAAAAGTTTTTACTTTACCAATGAAAGTTTTTACTTTATGACCCTAAAGTTTTTTGGGGAAGGAGCCCAGGGTGAAAACTAGAAGTCATTGTATCTACTTTTTCAAGGAGTAGATAGTGTACAACACGCTACACATATTTTAATTCTCTATTCAATTTTAAAAATTAGTGAGATATCACTAATTTTTTGGGTCACCGGAAGTGGACGACCGAAAGGCAGGAGTTGATTTTTTTTTTTAATTTTTTGTACGAAATTAGAACTTTTAAAAATTAGTAAAATGTCACTAATTTTTTGGGTCGCACGAGTTGATTTTTTTGAATTTTCTGTACAAAATTAGAACTTTTAAAAATTAGTAAGATGTCACTAATTTTTTGGGTCGCTGGAAGTGGCCGCCGGAGATGGGGTGGTGGTCGGCGGGGAGGCAGGAGTTGATTTTTTTGAATTTTCTATACGAAATTATAACTTAAAAAAATTAGTGAAATGCCACTAATTTTTTGGGTCGCCGAAAGTGGTTGCCAGAGATGGGGTGGTGGTCAGCTAGAAGGTTGGAATTGATTTTTTTTTAATTTTCTTTTAAAAATTAAAATTTTGCAAAATTAGTGACATTTCACTAATTTTTTTGTCTTTATGTTCAATTGCAAAAGTTCCTTGTCCTTCCCTTTAAAAATGTCAAATATTTTTTGTCTTTATGTTCGATTGCAAAAGTACCTTGTCCTTCCCTTTAAATATGTCAAATGTTTTGGATTTTTGGCTAAGTGACCCTTTGTAAAACCGGCCCTTACTGTAGAACATATTAAATAATACATTTGCAAGATATATTCTTGCAATTATTTGACCATGTAAATAAAACCAAAATCACTAAAGAAATAGAGTTGATTTTTGAAGGCATCTCACCTATGAAAAATTATCATGTGCTTGAGGAACAATACTCCTCTCACATAGTAAGTTTGTAGATCCTACTTCTAAGGCTCCATTTGTTTAGGGTGGAAAATGTTTTTTGGGAAAACTTTTTCAGTGGAAAACATTTTTTGGTGTTTGGTACGACGGAAAAGTAAAGTGAACAGAAAACATTTTCTGAAGTCAATGGAAAATGAACCATTTGGGCTGGAAAATGATTTCCAGATTATAAGCCCGGAAAACATTTTCCATGAGCAATTCGTCAAACCAACCCCGATCCTGACATTTCACCAATCGCCTCTCTCTCTCTCTCTCTCTCTCTCTCTCTCTCTCTCTCTCTCTCTCTCTCTCTCCAATACCATCGTCACCGGCGGCGGCTCCCCCCACCATCTCCTTCCGTCAGCAACTACTCCTCCGAAGCTGTCTCCGTGTGCCGCTGTCGTCCAAGCTGCCATGGGTGGCGATTCAAACTGTGAAATCAAAGAATTAGAGTTAACAAATTTACAACAGATTGTAGTCATCAAAATCCAGATCCTAGTTTTCTAGAGAGGGAAGGGAGTCGGTGGAGGAGCCTCCTCCTCCTCTCTCTCTCTCTCTCTCTCTCTATATATATATATATATATATATATATATATATATGTCTGATTGTTTATATATATACATGTATATATCTATCTAAATCAATATATATGAATACCTGTTTACCAGAACTCAGAACTCCCTTCACTTTACCAATTTGACCAGTTTCGGCATATTGGATATTTTTTTTTTTCCCAATCGTCAAGCAATTTGGGGGTCCTTCGGTTTGAGTTTGATTGAATTGGAGCTTGGATTCCAAATTTCCGATGCACTTAATTTTTCTAGGAATTTTAATTTTTGGTTTGAATTTGAACGTATTGGGCTTTGTGATTTTTTTTTTGTTAGGGAGTTTTTTTTTTTTTGGTTTCGAACAGATTGGAAAGTGATTTTATCACATTAGTGGTTTCCTTGTCAACCAAATGATAGAAAATGTTTTCTAGAAAATGGTTTCATCTCACAATCAAACACCAGATAACGTTTTATTTTCTAGAAAATGGTTTCTGTGGAAAAGGTTTTCTAGAAAACTGTTTCCGCCTGAAACAAACGGAGCCTAAGTTTGTGGATTCTACACACTTTTGTGAGAGGAATGAGCTTCTCTTATTTTATTTTACAATAAATTAAGCACATGAAAAAATAAAATAATCAGGTTTTCAATCTTCCGCGATTGATTGTGCCTCGATAATTGTCAATACCTTGTCAATACATAGGCAGAAGGTGCTCATGGAATATTGAAGAAAAAGAAAAAAGAAAAAGAAAAGAACCTTCAATATGATAAAGAAATGGAGTCAGAATTCGTTTTTGTATGCAGAAGGTAGAGTTTCAAAAAGTTGTTCTTTGAGAAAGAAAGGATTTTGAGTATCAAATTCTATTAGGAATAGAAACCATCTTGGTAATCATTTTTTTTTTTTTTTTTGGTCGTATCAATGGGTTTTTGAAGAAGAAAGGATCTTGGTTGGAATCTTGTGATGGTGGGGTATCAAATCAAACTGGAAATGGAAAAGATATGAAGTTGTGTGCACGGAAATTGTTTAAGAAGCATTTTAGGAAAGCTCTGGAGTCAAAACAATATACTAGATTGGTATAGAGGGCAATTCAACCATTTTGGAGTAGAATGGAATAACTGCCCGTGGAAGCAACAAAAGGCTCCGTGGCATTAACAACATCCACAAGAATATTGTATCCCTCATTATTATGGATATGGATATCGATATGGAAGCGGGGTGCTGTGCACCTCTCGGCCGTTGGATCGAGTTTTGGACGGCTCAGATGTGTTTTGATTTTGTACCGGTTAAAAAAAATCAAAATTAAAGAAAATTGCCGAACGCATCTGAGCCGTCCACAACTCGATCCAACGGCCGAGAGGTGCACAACACCCCCGCTTCCTATGGATATGGATGATGGAAACGCCGTACAATATGAAATACTAGTAATTATATTCATAATACTAGTAATTACCGGCGGAGTTAAAGAGAAACGGTATTCATTTTTTCACCCATATTGATAACTGTAGACATCTTGCGTCTCACGTGTAGCATTATCCGACCATAGTAGTTAAAAAATTAAAGGTCATGTCATCCTCTTCAAAGTTTAGATTTGTTCAACGTGATCATGATTACATAGTTTATGAATATCTTGGCTCCCCTTAGGAATCCTGATATAACATATACTCCCTCCGTTCCAAATTAATACTTTGTTATATCATAATATAATTTTTTTTTTAAATTTTCCATTTTATTATACACAATATATATTTCTTAAAATAGCTTTTTTCGTTTTAAAAAAATATACTTTGAGAATTATATGTGGATAATTTTAGTCACTAAATCACGAATTTAATTCATTAACAGAAAAAATATTACAGAAACTAATTAACTAAATACTGCCTCATGGCCCTATCTTGGAAAAAAAAAAAACGACTGCCCAATAGGCTAGAATTGGATATACTCATTGAGAGGTTTAAAAAAGAGTCCAAATGATCCTGAGAATAATGTGTTGGACAGGCGGGGATGATTGATAATCCTAAAGTCAGGACAGTATTAAAAATACACGAATTCAGATATACAAATATGTGAAACTATTCGATACACATGGATCTTATGCGTTATCAGTGAAGTTAAATCTCCAGGGTTGTGTTTGGTTTGAGTTTTAAGTTTTGGTTTTTATAATGATTAGAGGGAGAAATAGGAATAATAATTAAAAAAATAGGTATTAATGATTGGAGAGAGATAGAGAGAAAAATAAAAATAAAAAATAAAAATAAGGGTAATAATTGAATAATAATTGAGAAAACCGGTTCTTAAAAACCAAAACGAACAAGGCCCAGATGATTCTTGATACATTTGTGTATAAATCTAAACAACGATCCGTGTACGTTGTAATTTTTTTGTTTTTTTTTTGTAAAGAAATGATAACAACAAAGTTTTGATATTACAACTAAGAGGGTGACCGCATTAAATCCATTAATGTCATTTTCCTGAAATGACATCTCCATCCTCGCTCACCAGTCACCACAGGCTGCATTCCCACCAACGTGGCGGAAACTCGGGAGCCACTGTGCACCCATCCCCAGTATTACCCAATGGCTAGGGGTGCTAAACAAACCAATCTACTCAAGTCTGAGCTCGTATTTATTCGTTAAAAACGTGTTCAAAATTAGTTTGTTATACAAACGAATTAAACTTGAACAATTTTTTAAAGCTCGTTAAGATTTCAAATCAAGCTCAAACAACTCACTACTCGGCTTGTTCAACTACTCTCTCCGTCCCTTTTTAAGTGTGTTCTTTGTAAATCCAACTTATTAAAGAAACATCATCATTACACTTATCTAGGGCTGTAAACGAGCCGAATCGAGCCGAACCCTATGAAGTTCGGGATCAGTTCGTTAAGGCATGAGTTCGGCTCGGGTTCGATTCGAGCCTAGACAAGTGGGCTCGAGTTCGGCTCGTGAAAAAATTTCAAAGCTCGGGCTCGGCTCGGTAGGGCTCGTTAAACTCAAACGAGCCGAACCGAGCCGAATTTAGGCTCGAACAAGCTCGGTAGGGCTCGTTAGCAATTTAGAACACAAACAGAGAGGGGAAAGAGATAAGCTTCAAAATAATATTACATGTAGATCTACCACAATAATCAAGAAATTAAACAAAAATAAACAAATCTACTATAATAATCAAGAAATCAAAAGAAAAAGAACACAAGAAAATATATTGAGAACTAAATAGAGTACTCTAGTTAGGGATAAAACCCATCTGTTGTAGTAGAATACTCTAGTTAGGGATAAAAGAATAACAAATTACATAAAAGTTTCTCAACTACAAAATATTTATATGTAGACCCCTAAAGTATTATTAATTACATTTTGACCTTAGGTTCGCGAGCCTAACCGAGCCGAATCCACTTAGGTTCAGGTTTGGCTCATTTATGGAACGAGCCTAATATTGAGGTTCAAGTTCAATTCGTTTAGTAGACGAATCGAACTCGAACAAGCTCTTACCGAACCGAGCCTCGAATAGTTCGCGAACGGCCCAGTTCATTTACAGCTCTACACCTATCACATCAACTTTTACTTCCATTTTTCAAAATTATCCTTCACTTTTACCCATTAACTTTTTACCTACTAATTTTTCAAAACGGCAAAATGATAATTGTATACATTTTTATCCATTAACTTTTCAAAACACACACTTATTAAAGGACATTTCAAAATGGAAATGTATATTGTATACATTAAAAAGGGACGGAGTGAGTAATGATATCGAAATATAAAAAATTCAAATTGCTCGAGATCAGTTCGTATTTGGCTTGATTAAAGATCGTTTGAGGTCGGCTCATCTCATTACCAAACTAAACTCAAACATAGGAGCATTTTTTAAACTCGTTAAAATTTTTAAACCTTATCAACCACCGCTCGGGTTGTTTATCATCCTCGTCGTCCAAAGTTCTAAAACTCGCTAAGCTCTCTTAAGGCAGCCGGACACCCTCTAACTTCCAAGGCCGAATACTCGGTTCTTAATCGGAGTCATCAGACTAGTTGACGAGAGGTCTTCTAACTCTTAAGAAGCGGATACTTGGCATTCTAAACCTTGTTTTAGAATACGGAAAGTCTAGGTGCCCAGAAAGGGCCCCCAGAATTTACCCAAAAAGTAAAAATAAATGACCTAAATTTACTCCAAGTGAATCTAGGCCATTGATTTTTAAATTTTGGATAAATTTTGGGTGTGTATTCTATGTACGTGGCATTGCTGTTTAGAATACCGTGGCCGTCGCCCTACACTTCTCTCTCTCTCGTCACTTCGTCGTCTTCAAACTACTACCTGCCAATTCCGAGCTCTTATCTTCACTCTTGACCCCGTCTTAAACCTAAATCCACAATCACACAAAAACCCAATTTTCGATCCGATTTCTTCTTCCCCTCAAACCACCTCTATAAACCCTAATTTCCATTCCTTTTGTAAGATCCATAATTGATTTCATAGGCTCTGTGCGTTCTGTATGCCAACCCTTTTCACATGCTTCGAGATTCGAGCTTTGGGGAAGCCTAAAGATTCGTTCTTTCAGTGATCAGAAATACGAGGTTCGGATTAACAACTTTCACTGTTTCTAGGGTTTCAAAGGTAACAACTTTCGTTCTCTTATTCTTTATTAGGATCTTTTTCGCTGTAGTAGACGATAGCCTGGATTTTAAATTCCGTTTGGGCCTGAATATGGTGGATTTCGATGGTGTTGTTGTCGATTAGGCTTGGGATTGATTTGTTCAGTTTGATTATTTGAGGCTTTCATGTCCATGTTCTCTCACTTCGATTGAATATTTATAGGCGTATAAGGCCGAGTATTTGAATGTCTTTTATTGGGTAAAGAGTAACTTCTTCAAGCTAGTTCATTTAGGGTTAACTTGGCATAACTTCAACCACCGACAAGCCACAAGTATCTGTAGAAAAGTTGAACACAAGACGTCCTGGTTTACAATTACGATAGGTTCGTGACAAGATTGACGTTTGGGTTATTAAACCTTTGGGCTGTTCTGTTGGAGACATACGTTCCAACTATCAGGAAATGATGGCAGAGAGATCATTTGAAGCATGGGAAGAGGTGCAAAGACATCTTGCACATGGGCAAGATTTGGCAGATAAGCTTGCACAGGGATTCACGGGGTTAATTCAGTCTCATCAGATAACTCCTCCTTCATTCCCGTGGCCGAATAACCCTCCACAAACAAAGCTATTTGATGTGGTTGAGTTCCCAACCCGTAATTTTGGTCAGAGGAATTTTGGGGTCGCAACCGATAATTACGGGACTAATGGCGTTTCGGGGATTTTTGATATTGGGAACCGGCTAGGGCAGGTTGGGGCCGAGTTTGGGGCAGGCTTGAATGGTGTGGTTCAGCAGGTCTTCAGAGGGTTGCCGGTACTGTTTCGGCATGATGAAAATGCTGGTGTAGCGGTGCGGACGGATCTCAATAGCCAAAGAAGTGATGGGGGCACAGGTATGCAGAAGGGCTTGGGAGCATCGGCAGAGCAGCTTAGAGATTCTGGTTTTCTGGGAAATGATAAGGTTCCTGATGGGCCAACAGATGAGGAGACGGGGGGATCAAATTCAAAGACAGCTGAACTTCTTGATAGATCACAGGTAAACTTAGGATGACATACTTCGAGTTTTCTTGTTAACCTTTTCTTTTCTTTTTCTTCATTTAACTCATAAAGTTCTGTAGGAGGGGAAAAGGGAAGGAGAATGTGCAGCTCCAGCTAATTTGATCTTCTGTAGTATCTGTTAACTTGTTATTTTTCCTGTAATGATTAATTTCTTTGAATGCAGAGGACATTTAATGTGACGGCTATATATGATAGTAGAAAAAAAAATGTGGAAGGTTCTTTAGTTGCAAAGGGAGACTTGTGGAGAGTAGAGGCATCAGCCGCATCACCCAGCAGCTCTACATCAGGAAATGAGAATTCCTCCCTTCTCCTTATCCAACTTGGACCAGTACTTTTTGTTCGTGATTCAACACTTCTTCTTCCAGTTCACCTTTCAAAGCAACACTTGCTTTGGTATGGTTATGACAGAAAGGTATGCAAAATTTCCATCAACCTAGTGTGAGCTATTTTGTGGCCTTTTGATTCTTTACCTCGGAAGTGGCATAGATGGTTTAGCTTATGCCTTAATTATGTTCTTTCATGCTTACTTTGTAGCGATTGCTTATTGTCATTCTTTTCTTAGGGAATTGTAGAGTTAAGCGACATCCTTCCTTTTCAAGCACATCAAATCTTTAGCTGAGACTTGAGCTTGGGCTATGGTTTTGATTTTTTTTCTTGGGTTTAGGTGTTTCCTTGGCATATATTTTTTTCAACGAACAGTGCAAAGCTTGTGGTTATAGCAATCTGTAGGAATGCATCCCAACAGATTCTCATGCAGTTTTTATGTTGGAGATACTTAGTGATTAAAGGAAGTAGCCCTGGTAATAGAAGTCCTTCATTGATGGCTATTGTTGGAGATCATATCTGGACAACTTGGGTGTTAGCGCTTGAATTATGCTCAGATAATGTCACCTTTTCAGTAATTTAGCATTGTTATCTTGATCCTTAAAATTAATGCATACTTTGTGCTTTTATCTCTCCAGTAACATGATCTTAATCAATTTGAACTGTTGGCAGAATGGTATGCATTCTCTTTGTCCAGCTGTGTGGTCTAAGCATAGGAGATGGTCGCTAATGTCAATGATCTGTCTCAATCCTTTGGCATTTGTAAGTTAAAAGCAGTGATTTTATATTGACTTTGTTTAATTACACTGCTAGGATGGGGCTAGTCTTATTACTTATCTTTGATCACATTCTACATTATGTCTGCTTTCTGTTTCTCTTATGTGTATCAGTACGGGGAGTTAACCTTGAATCATTGTAGCCACATCAGATATACCATAATGTTTGAGATTTTTTTGATGAATTGTGAAGTCATATAGGCATGGAACTATCGAGCAGATCTCTTTGCGACTAGATAATTTGTTAACCAATTGTTTGCCACATAATTATTCTCACAAACCAATTAGATGAAGGGTCGTATTGGCTGTCAGCAGAATTCTGGTCTTCAATAGTTAGGAGTGTTACTTTCCGATGGTTGTGTAGTTTTTATCATAATAGGATGACTTAAATGTAGTTGTCATTTGGTAATGTACTTGCAATTGAATGGGTTTAGCGGAAAAGGGGATTGTTGCATGTAAGAGATCATAAAAATCTCTAATACAGTCTAATGTATTAGAACATCGTAAAATGATAGGGATTAAGTTGGGTTTGAATTTGGACACAGTGATGATATCCTACCTCATAATATTTGGTGCACACCCAAAAGAGAGTAAGGCTCGAATCATGTTACAGTGTGAATCTATATAGTTGCTATTTTGCTAGAACTTAGTCCTCTGTGCTTGAGTTTCCATGGATCTTCAACGTATCATTTTATTGCCGTCTTTTCACTTAACATAACACAAATGTTGATTCTCCAACTTCTCCTTTCTGGTCAATTCTTGGATTTGCAGTTTCCAACCCTTGTTGGCTTTTCTAACTTACTTTTCCCTCTCTAGTCATTCATGGATTTGCAGTTTCCAAATGGTCAATTCACCTATGTATCTGGTGAGGGCTTATCCACCAGTGCGTTCTTACCTTTTTGTGGTGGCCTGCTCCAAGCCCAAGGTCAATATCCAGGAGAGATGAAGTTCAGTTTCGCCTGCAAGGTACGACTTCGAGGTTGTGAGATGTCATAAAAATGTAGATAAGTTTCAACTTTATTTACCCGGAAAAATATCTGGTTAACAGTTTACCTTGTTTTGCAGAATAAATGGGGAACACGCATTACACCAATGGTGCAGTGGCCAGACAAATCATTTACATTGGGTGTTGCACAGGCTTTAGCTTGGAAGGCATCTGGTCTAATGGTGAAGCCAACTATCCAATTCAGGTAAGAGGATTTCTTTATTATGTGAATAGCAAGTTACATAGTCAACATTAATAAAAGTGGCCATTGGTTTCCAAAAATGTGGCTGGGTTTCCATGAAATTCTGGGAGATGCATCATACAAGTCATGGTTTCTCTTCTCAGCTGCAACCTTTACTTCTTGCATTGCTCGACTGCAAGCCAGCTTCTTTATCCGGTTAAATGAAAACAAGGCCAATTAACTCTTTTGTGCCTTGGCTTTTAGTTCAACATAGAGTAATATTGTAACCGCTCTGGAGCAAAGGGTTTCTAAAAATGGTAGAAAGCAAATTTTTTGTCCAAAACTACCAATGCTTAAAGGAGGAGTGGTGAAACTACAGGGCAACACATAGTCTTCTTCTTCTGCTTTTTTTTTTTTTTTTTGGGTGAATGTGAAAGCTGCTGTAAGCAGAAGTAATTATCTTTGCCCCTTCCTATTGTTGTTATTGTTCTTCTCTTCTGCTTTTTTTTTTTTTTTTGGGTGAATGTGAAAGCTGCTGTAAGCAGAAGTAATTATCTTTTCCCCTTCCTATTGTTGTTATTGTGGTTACTATTTTTCTGTTTCAGCGTGCTTTTCAGTTCATAATTTCATATGTGATATGATGTTCTTCACTTCTTCTAATCTTATCTGTTTATCCTCCCAGTGCATGCCCAACATTTGGTGGAAGCAATCCTGGGATGCAGACAGAACTGATTCATTCTGTGAACGAGGAGTTGAGTCTGATATGTGGCTGTGCTTTCACGTCAAATCCTTCTGCTTTTGCATCAGTATCTGTAAGTTATTTCTACTGTTAAAAGCCCAAAGTGATGTAAATCTCATGTACAATCTTAATCATCCTCTTCTCCTATAGGGTTGGGATATAAAGTGTGAAATAGGTGGAGGCAATGAGGCATAATAACTTCAATTACCAGGATTGTGTGGATGGCTTGGAATAGTTACGGCAGTTTGAAATATTTTGGTGATTACAGGTGCAGGCTATATGTAGCAATGACACGGTCAAAACACCAACACTCCGACATGCAAATTTTAAAAAATTTGATGACAACACTTTTGAGATATGTTTTAAATGATATTTATGTATTCATTCGTAAGAATACAAGAGGCTCTAATTCTAAATATGTAACACCCGTATACCTAAAATCTTATTTATCTCACATCATTCATGAAATATTCCAACATAAAGCATTTCATTATCCGTGTGTCTTTATAATCAATAGTCACACAGAGAGAGAAGACTTTTCTAAGCTTTAACAAGAGTCTTAACTATTTCATTTTACACTCCTGACGAGTCTTGCGAGTATCCTGAGAGTGTCCAGGGCATTTTTTAGGGTGTCCTCGAAGTGTCCACACCAAAAATGTTGGGAAAAAAATAGGACGCTTCGGATTTGAGTATCGGACACGTGTTTGAACAGTGTCGGTATCTGAAAAGTGCGGACACAGATACGTGGATTCCAACAAAGTGTCTGTGCTACATAGGGTACAGGGGTACTAGATGAAGTTGTAGTAGTCACGGTCTTCTTTTTATTTTAAAGCTTGAGGTGACAGTCATGGACTAGGAGGGTACAAGATATTGCTCGACTTCTAGGCAGTTTAAATCCATCAACGACTCAGTTTTTCTTTACAGATTTCTTCTTTTTTTTTTTTTTTTTTTTTTTTTTTGAGGAATCTTTACAGAAGTTTTGAATGGTTCACTTTGTTTGTTCTCACCTGGATAGCCCCTCCCTTATTCGTTTTCTCTTTCATCTCCTCTAGAATTTGTAATCTATCAATTGTCTTGAGGTTGTTGATTGATATTATCTTCACTTGTCTGATTCAGCTTGGTAGGTCAAAGTGGAATGGGAATATTGGCAACTTCGGTATAGTCTTTAGAGCTGAAACTCCTCTCGGCAACTTTGGCCGGCCTTCCTTCACCGTGCAGTTAAATGGTGGTACCAAGTTTTGATTGTATCACACGTACGGTGCAGTCTTAAGTGTATATATTTGCCTTGAGTTAAAATAGCTGATATGAATGTCCAATCACTGTCCATACGAACGCTTACGTCCAATGACGTTTACTGTACATGTGTTTGCACTCAGGAATTTTGCTGGTAATTTGTAGATTTAGTTCAAAATATTTAACCTGATTTGGGCTACACCCAGCTTTGGAACGCTTTATCTTTTCTTGAACAAAAAGGGTGTGACCAGTTCAACCATTACCCAGTATTTGGGCTTAAAAGATACAACGGCTGAGATGGATTATTGAACATCCAAGGGCAACAAAGGCTGGGTGACACCGTATCCCCTAGACGAGGGGGGACACCATGGAAGCTCCCATTTATTAATTTACAGAATGAACGTACTAGGCCATTTTGGCAGGGAATTAAAAGCACTTGTTCTATGTAAATTTTCGCTTCTGAGGCACCTCAATTTTTCAGTCATCAAGCACATCTATGTTGACTTGCAACCTTCTTTAGATTCTGTCTTGGCACGAATGTCGTCCTTGATTGCATAGAGAGAGATATATAAAAGAGAGCAAATTTGTTCACCCTCGCTTTGTTTACACTCGCGAGGGTGTACTCATTCTCTGGCTTATATCAAGAATCAAAGCCGTTCATTTAGACTAGGTTCATTTCTTAGGATCCCATGCGAAAATTGAGTTCAATCCAATATCGGTGAGCTTTTTGATATGAAAGTTCAATTTTTTTAGCAAGAATTTTAAAGAAAAATAAATAAAACTCTAAATTCTAACGGAGCTAAATTTTTGTGTGGCCTTCTACCAGGTGAATTTTGATATGACGAAGGATTTTGATCATCGAATTAAGATACAAAATGAATACACCCCGCCGAGGGTGAACAAATTTGCCATCTCTATAGAAAGAGAAGGAAGTCTGTTTACCTCTTCATTCTTTGACTCAAATTGTAAGGAAATCTTTTACTTCAACTTGTTTGTAAATTGCATCACAATCTCAATTTCTCAAAACTGCTTAAAGACAAACAGTCAAGCTATCACCCACCTTTAGGGCAAATGATTTAAGAACACAAGTTGTCAAAATTTGAAAATTCTAACACTCTTTTGAACCTTCTTGTTGGCCGAACTGACCACACATTGGGCCTATAATATGGGCAGCCCTAGGCAACTTTGGGCTGAATGCGCCTGGGCCGTGTTGTTGGCCCGTTTGCTTCCTATTCCGCGATATGGTGATCCAGGCCGGGCTGGGCATAAATCAGTAGCTTAACGGAATCTCCAGATATCCGGGAGCCACATTCTGAGCATGTGCTGGGCGACGTTGACATGGATCGTCATGCATGATAACATACCTAAAGTGGTTACGAGTTATGTCACCGGCTCGTGCTAGACTCTCATTAGCAAGGCAAGTATACTCTTTCTCTAAATACCAAAGGACTCAGGGTGTTCCACAAACTGATTTATTGGGAATGAATGAGTGAAATTGGCTTAGTTGAAATTGGGTCGATCATTGATGTATTATGATAGAATGACCTGTCTTGTAAAGTGCAATAAGCTAGTTTTAAAAATAAGTCAGTTTTGTGGATCAGGCTTTGAACCGAAGTACGTTGTTTCTAAATAAATAAATAGTTTGGTTCTAACTTGAGCATCAAAGTGCCCTCTTACTGAATTCAACCGGCCGGCACTAATTGGTTGCTCCTCTTTTAGATCCATTGGAAGTGGATAGGCTAACTCATTCAGATCCAAACCGAGAAGAATCGAGAAAATCACCACACAAAAACCTTAATTAGCACCATAAGTATTAAAAATCGAACTATGCAATAAACCCTAGCTAAACCTTCAGGGCAACTCGGTGTTGTGTTAGACATTGCAGTGTCAATAAAGAAGACAAAAGGTGATTTGTTTACTTGTTTACAGAACTTTTACATGGCTCGACTATAAAAAGGACGAGAGGACGGGCTTCTGGGAGCATGAGCTCCCGGGAGCCTTTTGAAGTCGTGTTGAAGCGATCCAGTGCAACTAGTGGCAAAGTTGGACCCTACACAAACACCATACAAGGATCCATTGATATGTCACCCTAAAAGGGTATAACCTAGTAGTGAGATTAGTAACGAAGCCGGGATGCCATCTAAGGCGGGACCAAAAATACCATTTCACTCTCCACAACAAAATAATGGCGTTTCGAACAATCAGAAAAAAAATTGGCAGAAAGCATTTCTATTATAAACAAATTTTGTTTTTGGATAGTCACGGACTCACGAATACATGGCCAACCATTCACTCCATATTTACGTCATAGAGATCTTGAAGAAGGTTGCTTGACGAAGAATGGTCTGACTCATCATTCTTGCTTGGGATAGAAGCCGAGGTATCAATTGACGATGGAGCAGTAAACATCGATATGCTCCTCTGCACTCGACTTTCCTGAGAGACTGTAGAGGAGACGTGTGTTTGGCTGTCCTGTGAAAGCCTCTCAAAGGCTTTGAACCTCATCTCCTCGTTTGCTGTGGTACGTTTGATTAGTGTTGCTTGTATCAGAAGTTTTCCTTCGAGCATACTCACTGCAGAAGACATGGAGGGCCTTAGAGTGGGAGACGGGTTTGTGCACAGGAGACTGATGTTTAACATGTTCAATGCCTCTTCTTTGGAGTAGTTTGAGCCAAGACTTGGATCCACAAGGTCTAAAAGGTTTCCCTGCTCTTGTAGCACATAAGCCTTCAATCCAAAGTAGAAACATAAAACTTTAAGTGAGAATATCATGTGAAGTAGAACTAAGCATTCTAAAAGCATTAGCATACATAAAAGATGATGGAATAAGTAAAAAAAAAAGGTGTTTTCTGTTGGGCCCGGAGTGTCCCCATGGATTTGGTTACACAATGCCACTCCCTGCGACCGCTCTAAAAACAGACTTGGGGGTGCAATATCGAATGTCATAAAATACTTATTGAAGCCCTCCTAACACCAATTGGTTTTAGGAGAGATTGTGGAAAAGCGGTCCGACAAGTGGTATCAGAGCAAGGAGGTCAAGAGTTCGAGTCACGGGAGCGTTATCGTGAGAGAGGGATTGTTAGGCCCGTGCGTTGCAATGTCTTGAATGGGATATATTGTCACACATAACACTTCACTCAAACCAGTAAAGCTCGGCTTTTTTACATTGCATTTAACATGTCATTAATCTAACAAAATGAATTCATCTTGAGATATGCCTAATTCAGATGTGCAAGTGAAAATCGTTTTTTACCCCCACATGATTTGATCCAAAAGTTGGATTCATTACCGTGAAAGGCATCACAAGTCCTTTTTTCTTTTTTTATCAGGGCTACACAAGTCTTTAATTTCCAAATTCTTTCAGAGTGTAATCAAAGTCGTATATAAGTGAGAAAGACAAAATGCTAGCATTGTATGTAATGCAAAAAAATTGCCAAGAAAGGACAACTCTGAAAAGCATAAATTACCCAATCAAGAAGGTAAACAAACTCCTGCTTTGGCCTGTAATTTGTGTTGCTTTTACCACTGACAATCTCTAGTGCAACAATTCCAAAGCTATAAACATCTGCTTTATCTGTCAAGTAACCCCTCAATGCGTATTCAGGAGCCATATATCCTCTGCAGATATGGGAAAAAACAAAGAAAACATCCCTATGTATCAAACAGATACAATTAAGATTCTCAAACTCGTCTCAATTGACCAAAGCCTTAATGCCAACTAATAGGGGAAAGAAGTTCCAAGACTAATCGTTACATTAAATTTGTCATTAAGAAGATGTCCTTAAAGAGATTTCTTTTTCTTACCAAACATACATGCATAACTTTTGAAGAAAAAATTCACATGTTGGAAAGGGAGGGAAAAACTCACATGGTTCCAGCAATTCGCGTGCTGATATGGGTGTTCTCTTCTTCGTCAAGCTTGGCTAAACCAAAGTCAGATATCTTAGCATTCAAATCCTTGTCAAGTAACACATTTGTGGCCTTAATGTCTCTGTGAACAATTTTCAATCTTGATTCCTCGTGAAGATATGCTAAGCCCTGTGCTATCCCGACACATATTTTTTTCCTTGTTGGCCAGTCCAGATTTAGAATTTGTCCTGCACTACCTGCACACACACACACACACACACACACACAGAAAGAGAAGAGAGAGAGAGAGAGAGAGAGAGAGAGAGAGAGAGAGAGAGAGAGAGAGAGAGAGAGAGAGTTATGCCACAATGATTGTCAGAAGATAAGTAGAATAGGATAGAAAGATTGGTAATGAAGCAAATACCAAAGAGTGCACGGGCAAGGGAATTATTTATCATGTATTCATATATTAGCAACAACTGGTTCCCTTCAATACAACATCCGTACAGCTTGACGAGATTTGGGTGTTGCAAGGCAGATATCATGCCAATCTCATTCACAAATTCACGATTTCCCTGCTTTGATTTCGAGGACAGCTGCTTCACAGCGATTACAACACCGTCCGAAAGTACACCCTGGATAAGGCAGTGTAAATATGACAGGATTTTTTCCAAGTCAAATAATATCCCTAGGATACAAGATGAGAAACTATAACAATTGTCCAACGTGATAAAAGAATCAATTTGAAAAATCCACTAATCCCCATTTTTGGAATTCGTTGTGCCCTTTTGGAACAAGATGTGGAATTTCAGATATTATTCATTTTACTATTTGATAACCTATAATCAGATCCCGGTAACTAACTATTTACGACTAGAGAATTTCAAAACGATTTCTCGAGTACTTTAAGATAATTTAGTGGATGAAACCGAAGGTGAAAGACTGGAATGAAGATTACCTTGTAAACTGGCCCAAATCCTCCTTCACCAATCTTGTTTGCAGGATCAAAGTTATTGGTTGCAGCTTTGATTTGTCTCAAAGTGAAATAACCTGTTTGCAGCTCAATTGCTCGGTGAAGTTCTGTAACAAAGAGAAAATGGAAGATGTTAGAAAGGTACAGTCGTACAGACCAAACACGGGTAAAGAAGAATATTAAGATTTTTGAACCGATCGATCTTCAGGTGGTTGTGCTACATGAACCATGGACATGACTAGTTCTGGAACAGATCGTCATACAACCTATATGGATCAAAGTGACGTTCTAATCTACACATTGAGTTTTATGTACAGAACATTTCTGCTCAAGGCAACATTCTTAATGCTAATAAATATAAAATCGTCTATGTGATGATTTATAGTCAATTTGTTCAGCTGTAGCCTACATTCTGTAACACTCCAAGTAAACCCTGACGAGAACTGCATGAAGAGAGATGCTTAAGATTTCAAATTTCCCGACCGGGATTGGTTTGGGTAGATGTGTCAAACTAGTGATCCAAATTTTCACAAGATACTCAACAAATGCAGGCCCGTCAAAAGCTCAAGCAAACGCCCTAGCTGTGAATTGTGCATGCAGCGGCAATAGAATATCATAAGCGGAATCCATTGGAGGTCAGATCTTACCTTTATCTTCGAGGTCTTTCCCACCAAGGCACCCTTTCATCCGGAGTACCACCAGGATCAACACAAGGAGTACAAAGGAAGCAGCCACGATGCCAATAATAGCTCCGGCAGATAGCCCAGTACTAACATCAAAATCTACAGGAAAGAGGAACATCAGTCGCTTACAAGGTAGGAGCATTAAAAAAAAAACAAGAAGAGTAACCGGAAATAGAAGATATCACCCACTTGGAGTTATTTCGATGGCAGATATTAAAGGTCCATATACACCTCTGTCAGGAATTGCATTAGTCCCTTTTCCTTTCCAGTATAGGTGTATCTCCAGAGTGCTACCATTAACAAGAATGTCAAAATCCCTATAGATACCTATACCGACACCGCCAGCTTCCTCCTTTATGTTAAAATCCGGCAAAACTTCTTTCCCCTGAGGAAGCTTGCGTTATTTATCTTCCTTAGGCTAGAAAGATGAATGGTCTTGCTAGCCATGATAATACCATAGAAGTACTAAACGTTAGAATTTCAATACACAGTCAGAGATTTCTACACCCGTTTCATGGATACCAATATGATTTTTGCACATTAACCACTGCCTTAAGGGCAGTCGTGAGCATATTTTGAAAAACAGAAGTACAGAAAAGAAAGAGCCATAAAGCAATTTGTTCGTGAAAATTTGGTGAATGGTAAATGAAACATGCATGAACTCTACCAGATCAATGGACTCGTTACTTACTTGGATTGCTACATTAAAAATGCGTCTTCCAAGGCTGCTAAATGTCTGATCATCAGAGAACATTATTTCGGCAAAATGAAGACGCACTTTATAACTTCCCTTACGCAAGCAAAGTCCATAATACTTCAGTGAATTAGTGGCACGGCGGGCTGTTTCATAGAACTCCGCACCAGTCAAATTCAAGGAGAATGAGTTATCTGCTAAATAACTAGTGGCCCTCTTGTCCATGATCTTGTCCATGAAAAGCCCTGTGCTGCTATAAGCCCATTTTTGTGAAGAAGGAAAAAAGAATGATGCACCCCCACTGGTTAAGTCATCTTCATATTCCTTCCCCTTGACAGTTATTCGTCTGCCTCCGCAATTGATAAATAACTTATCGTCTTCACATAACAAAGAGACCATAAACTTAAAATCTAGATGCATTCATTTCACAATAGAGGGGCTGGGGACATTAATACTTACATTTGGGTGATGTGGAGCAAGGGAGATCCTTATTCACACACCAATCAGTTCTGCAAAACAAGTTTAGATTCAGTCACCCATGACATCTTATCCGCTGGTGTTAAAGTAAGATTAGATAAATTAATTTCTTAGTAGGTTACAAACTTACGAGTTGCTCGCTGTGAATGAACGGCTGGATAGTATGTTCCTGTTGACCGATATACAATGGGTGACTTCTAGATGATATGTAATACTGGAAGTCAAACAGAACTAAAAGCACTAAAAGCTTACACATTAGACGACTGGCAAGCAACTGGCGATGACTCTGTAAAGTTGTTGTATGATACATCTCTGCAATAGGAACAGGCATGACATTTGTGATGAATTTGCACGGTAAAATTCTATGCCTTACAAGGAATCAGAAGGGTGGTAAAAGACTAACATCTTCTTATTTCCGTTGTTTGTAATCCAAACAGGTAGTGCTCCAGTCAGTGAGTTGTTACTCAGTGACCTACATTATTAGCCAATAGTATGTCACACGCTGAATAGAAATCATTCATGATACTGACAGGAAGCTTCAAACATTAGTAAGCAAAATATACACACTGCATAAAATTTTGGATGTACCACGATCTAAAACTAGTGACTCACATGAAATCTAGATTGGAAAACTGAAGCGAGCGCGGAATTTCACCAGAAAACTTGTTAAAGCTCAAATCTCTGCAAGCAAAAAGATGACTTCAATGCAGTAAAACTACACCACAGAAAGGCAGAAATATAAAGTGAAAGATGACTTCAATGTAGTAAAACTCTGAACGTACCCTAACCAACAACTCTAGAAGTAAAACTAAATAGCACAAAACGAATATACAAAACAAATTAATTTCTTACATACAATTCTAAGGTGTCAAGCCATTAAACAGATTCCTTGCCACTGTAACTAGTTAAACATAAACAGTCACATATAGTGTCACACCAAACCACATAAGTCATTGAACTAATAAATCTCAAAACCAAGTATCTCGATAAGACTACCAACAAAATGAACTTACAAAATTTTGAGATATGGCAGGCGACCGATGTAATATGGGATTGGACCAGTGATTAAGCAATTTCTTAGTACCCTATACAATGAAGTAAAATTTAGCTCATTAAGGTAACTAAACATAAAATTGAAAACATAAAGAGTTCATTGTCCCATGAAGTATACTCAAATTCAACGTACAGAGTGTCCAAATTTATGATCTTCCGCAGATCAGGGAATTTCATATTTGACCCATTCAAATCAGATATCTTCCTGAAAATATTAAGATGGATCAGATCAATCTCCTGCAGATATCCTACTAAATAGGATAAAGTATTAGGAAATGTAAATAAGTCCTCACAAGCATTTTAAATTTGTCAGCTGGGATAAGGTAGAAGGAATAGGGCCACTCATGGATGTGCCTTGCATGTCCCTGAAACATAGTTAAATCAAAATATTCATTTGAGATTTTCTTGCATAAATTTGAAATTTAAATTTCATTCATATGGGAAGTTCTTTCATAGCTGCTAAAGTTTAAAAGAACTTCTGCGAATTCCTCTGGTGAGAGAAGATTGATTATGAATAAATAATACAAGGTGATACTCACAGTCTCTCAATTTTCGTCCAGGTCCCTATCAGATCTGGTATTTTGCCAGACAGTGTAGTCCCATCTATCCTACTGCAATTAGAGAATGGAATTTCAGAATTACTGGGGCTCAAGGATGATAAATTTCAGCCCAACCACCACTTACAAATCTGTCAAGTTTGTTAGTTTGCTGAATTCTTCTGGAATTGATCCCGTAAAATTGTTAGCAGAAAGAAGGCTGCAAGAAAGTGAGGAAACAATCCTTCCATGAATTTTCGTGGAACTACCCCCAAAAAATTGGACAAAAAGCAGATCTGATGACTGTGCATTGACACATCATTTGGCTATACTCAAGGTGCAGACATTCAAAGGATAATGTTCATGCATAGAAGAGATTTTTAACAATGTTCATGCATATAAGAGATTTTTAACAATGTTCATGCATATAAGAGATTTTTAACAATGCTCATGCATACACACAATGGTTCAATGCTAGAAAGGCAACAACAGGAACATCATCGCTACATAAGACATAATCCAATAGAATGAGAGAGTAGAAAAGGAAAGAAAAGGGAAACCTTCCAAGAACTCCACATGTAGGAGAAATAAACAATTTCAAAACATTGCCACAAGATTATGCATACACCATTTTTCTACTTATTGAAAGAGCCTATTCTAGCCCTGATCAGACAAGGGGAACGTGGGTCACCCCAACCACCCTAACAATCCTTCCATGAATTTCTGTGAATGAATCTTCGACTTAAAGAAACAAAAAGAAAAGGGAAACCTTCCGAGAAACTCCACATTTAGCAGACAAACAATTTCATAGCATTGCCACAAGTTTTTGCATACATACCATTTTTCTTCTTATTGAAAGAACCTAGTCTAGCCCTGATCAGACAAGGGCAACGGGGATCACCCCACCACCCTATACAGGGTTCGAACCTGTAACCTCCACATGAAGAAGTTTGGGCAATGACACTTAGGCAACAAAGGCCTCTGCATGCACAAATACCCACAATGGGCATAAAATATTGATCTTATTTATCAATGGGTGCAAATTTAATCTTGTAGTGAATCCTTTCTTTATCTTCACAGTTTCTTTCCAATATAACCCCTAAAGATTTCTGGTTGGGAACAACTATCACTATGCTTGAAAACGAAAAAGAACTGAAAAGAAAGAATCAGCAAGTTTAGAATAACTAAAAATGGATTTAAAGTTATACAGTCTCCTCAAACGGGACAAATTTCCAAGATTTTGAGGAAGAGGGCCTCCAAGCTCATTATTTTCCAAGACCCTGGAAAAGAAAAGTTTCATGTTAAAACCAAGGTCTGACGTCAAAGTACAAGACAGAGTTAATTGTTCACAACTTACAGCTCCTCAAGAGTAGCAATATCTCCAATTTCCTTGGGAATTGAACTATTAATGCGGTTTCCCAAAAGGCACCTGTAGTGTAGAAATGATCAAAGTCCAGCCTACCAGCATAATGCTAAACTAATAAATAACTGGAAAAAGCTGATACAGAATCAAGAGCACATTAACTAGAAACTTACAAAACGGTGAGAGGAAGCTTAGCAAAAGCCGTTGGAATCGTCCCACTGATATAGTTGCGAGTGAGATCGCTGTGGTGATAAAACAAGCCCTAGTTAGTTGCAACTAATTTCAAAATGGTCATCACGTTAAAAGGGGTCAAAAAATTTCACGTCAGTTGGTTTCAGCGGGGATGAGAAAATGGATCATATAGATGGTGCTAGTATAAGATAAGACAAACATGTAACTAAGATAAGATTTGCAGGATAGTAGCTTTTCCATTCATTTGTATGATTTCTTAGTTCACAATGTCAAACTTCACATCACAAGCCTGTTCACCACCTCAATTGCCATAAACCCTTGCACCAAAAAACCAGCAAGGAGCGCTTAATAAACAAATTATTTGCGTTGTTTCCTTGGGACATCCAACAAACAGCACTTTAGGTTTTAGACTTCATGATTCAGTATGACAGTATGATTACATTAACAAATGTGAAAAATTAAAGATTGCTGTTTTAGCCTTCACGATTCAGTTTATGTATGATTATATCAACAAATGGAACAAATAAAGAATGAACATAAATGAACCAATGAGGTCGATTCTTCAATGTGCTAGTGACTTCTAAATGTAATTGAGTTGTGTCACTTACATTCCTTCCAGAAAGGTAAGGTCAGCAAATTCTGCTGGTAGAGTTCCTATTAAATTATGACGTTTCAACGCTCTGTCGACAAGACAAAATCAGAGGAAGTAAGATAAAATTAAACAGCAGATAAATGTACCGAACACTTGTAGCAATCCATACCTATCAGAATATAAATTACGTTTACTTCGGAGAATAAAATTATTTCCTAGAAAGTGTGGTAGAAAGTTTGAAATCAAAGTGATAAAATTTTTGGCCAACTTAACAATTTTCCAAAAAAAAATACCCTTCTCTCATTGTTTATTTGCATCACATGGATATAGCGAGAATATATTGTGAATCAATTATAGCAAAATGGAGGATTTGAAAGCATGACATACATGTTGGTAACGTGAGTGGCGTTGGGATTGCATGTTATGCTGGTAAGAATAGTATCATTCGTTCCTTCATTCACAAATCCATCACTGCAGAAATTTTGGCTTACAGTCCAATTTTTGATCTGCAGTTCTGTTGATATTGCTTTAAGAGCTTGGACTGTTAAACACAAGGAAGTGCAAAATTGGTCAGCACCATACGAAACTAATCATCTGGTTGTTTCCATATATACAAAGCAAAGTTTGAGCCAAGGACATACAGTACCCTTCTTCGCTAAATTCATTAACTTCCTATTTGTTGTCACTTAATGATGCTAATTCACAGGTAGCAATTTCTTGACAAGTCCCCAGAAGCAGGGGTGGACCGGGGGGTGCGAGAGGTGTTTCGTCCCTGCACTCCTCCCAATTTTCTTCCTAGTTATAGACTTATAGTACACTATTGGGATTTTTTTAAATTACTAAAGAATGGTCCCGTAAGCCAGGTCAAATTCTTAATTTTGCATCCAACACTACCCCGAAGAGAACACTCTAAAACATCAGGTATAACGTATTGAAACACCATTTTTAAAAAGATGTAAAATAGTTGCTACCTTATTCTTACTTGGTAGGTACATGGCTTCCACTTACCTTGATCTGTATGAGGCTAATTGAGGGTAAGTTAACGCTAAGCAAATGTCACTAGCCACTTTTAAACAAGTCTTATTTTGTTCACGAATAAGTCTACGGGCACATACTTAAACCACATACCAGCCACACCCTTGCTGGGGCCCACCAATTAACTCCCCAAAAATCCGAGCCGTCCAATGTGTTCAAAAGGTGTTTTCAAGGGTCTACGCGGGAAATCTTCAAAAAAAAATACCGGGAAGGGCTTGATCCGAGCAGTTTTTCGCAAAATTGTAAATATACAGTTTTTGCGAAAAACTGCTTGGATCAAGCCCTTCCCGATATTTTTTTTTGAAGATTTCCCGCGTGAACCCTTGAAAACACCTTTTGACCACATTGGACGGCTTGGATTTCCCAAAAACAATTTTTAAAAGCATCAAAACACCAAAAAACCTCCCATTTGGGATCCTTGATTGGATAATTGCCGTATATATATTTATATATAGGGTCCCCTTCTAATCCGGACCTCCCGTTTCCGGACCTCCATGATCCAAACATTTTTTTGACAATTCGATCCGTTCAATGTGTTCAGAAGGTGTTTTCAAGGGTCCACGCGGGAAATCTTCAAAAAAAAATATCGGGAAGGGCTTGATCCAAGCAGTTTTCGCAAAAAATATATATATAGAGTACATTTTTTGCAAAAACTGCTTGGATCAAGCCCTTCCCGATATTTTTTTTTTGAAGATTTCTCGCGTGGACCCTTGAAAACACCTTCTGAACACATTGGACAGCTCGGATTTTCCAAAAATAATTTGCAACACAAAAAAATCAATTTTTTCTTATTCTCGGGAGGTTTGGACTAGAAAATTTGCCTATATATATAGGTGGATTTTCTAGTCCACACCTCCTGGAAATAAGAAAAACATGACTTTTTTTGTGTTGCAAATTATTTTTGGAAAATCTGAGCCGTCCAATGTGTTCAGAAGGTGTTTTCAAGGGTCCACGTGAGAAATCTTCAAAAAAAAAAACACCGGGAAGGGCTTGATCCAAGCAGTTTTCGCAAAAACTGTAAATATATATTTTTTGTGAAAACTGCTTGGATCAAGCCCTTCCCGGTATTTTTTTTTAAAGATTTTCCGCGTGGACCCTTGAAAACACTTTCTGAACACATTGGACGGCTCGGATCATCAAAAAAATGCTCGGATCATGGAGTCCCGGAGTCCCGGATCCCGGACTAGAAGTGTTGCCTATATATATATAGGAAGGGTAACAATGGTAAATCACATTACAAGAGGATGAAAACATAATTCCATAAAGAATGGGGGATTAAAATCTAAGTGGTACCCAAAAAGTGGATGGATATTTAATTACCTCTAAATAATCTATATTTTCTGGTTTGTCTCAACTAAAAATCGTCAAAATGTGGGGCAAAATGTGGAAAAAGAAAGAAAAGAAAAAAAAAGCTGATTATTCAGACATATTTTTTACTTGAGAGAAATTTTTCCAAATTTACTTATATGCTCCTAATAAACACGTAAAGTCGTAAACATATCAGTTCTAATAATTGAGACACGTTGTATCACCACCCCATCCTCAACCTCCGGGTTGGTAAGTAGACATGAGAAAATAATAATTACTTGACCATAAAGTTGCATGTTTGAATTCCACGAAAGCCAACCATCCTAAACCTCTGTGCCACTAGGAGGTTAACCCGCTCATTACCTTCAAGACTCCGGAACTAATCGAACTGCGCCGCAAACTGATCCGGATATCCGGTTATAATAAAAAAAAATCACCACCCCATCCTCGAATATACTAATAAACACAAAAACATATATATCGAGTATCACTTCTAACATTAATTGAGACGTTATATCACCCTTTAAAATAGACTGATGGACTTCTCCCTAATTCACTTTTACGGTTTTACCACACCAGATGTCACGGCCAGAGTTAGAGTTTGCTTTGTTTTAACGTTCTCAATAATTTTTAGTAATTCTTAAGAATTTTGTTATTATGAACTTTTGGGTGCCTATTACAAAAAAAAAAAACAAAAAACAAAAAACAAAAAAAAAACAGGTGATGAGAATTAATTAATGAAATTTGTGGTAAGATTTGGTATAATTATAAACCAAAAGTGTTTGTGCTGGAAGCTGAAGGAACACAGTTACCGTAGTGCCGGGCAGTAGCACGTGGCGCCTTATGCGGTACCCGTAATGTCCCATCACAGCCCTCCAAAACACTCGGCCGCACTGAACACAGTTACGGGTACTGCCACGTGATATCCGCTCCGCACGGAATTTTTTTTCCGTTAACCGACATAAAACACTATGATTTCAATCTAATCAAACTGAATCAAACACAAAGACGGGAAGCTTTAGAAACCGAAAGAAAAGAAAATAATCTGGATAAACTATTATGCTAAAAGACTTCTAAATCAATAGAGAAAGTAAATTATGGAAAGAAGAGTGGAGCGAGAATCAGTGTAAATTTGTTACCTTCTTGTTGGGGAAGAAGTTGAGCAACGGATCTATAGTCTGCGAAGTAATTTGAAACCAGATAAACCAAGAGAAGAATCGACATCATCTTCTTCAATACGGTTGCCGTTCCACAAATGCCCACCATGGATCTTATGAGGGAGAGACAGGAATAGTTATATATATATAAAGAGAGAGAGAGAGAGAGGAATAGTTATATATATATATATATATATATAGAGAGAGAGAGAGAGAGAGAGAGAGAGAGAGAGAGAGAGAGAGAGAGAGAGAGAGAGAGAGAGTACTGATACTGCAATACACACAGGGCGAGCGAGCGAGCGAGCGAGCGAGGATTTGGTTGGTTCGTTGGTTGGTGGTTAATTAGCATATATACAAGTGTGGAGACTGGAAAGAAAGGGGAAATGCATAGACTGGGGCTGTTTGGCAACCTATTTTTATTATGTTTTTCATTGTTGCATTTTCTAATTTTGGCTGTTTGGCTGGAAAACGAAAAACTTATTCTGTCAAAAAATGTTTTGATTTTTGTGATTTGGAGGGCAGATGTGAAAAATAGGGTGGAAAGAACTTTTCGACTTCTCTCTTTTAGTTTTCCAATTTTGATAAACAAAAAGACCTACGGAATGTATACTGACCATATCTCTCAAACACTACTCTTATTGCAAAATATATTCTACATATTTTTCTAAAAACTCTACGATATCCAAAATTCATTCTAACCATAATCCGAAAAGTTGAAAATGAACCTCCCAAACACTCTTGGATCTTTCTAATTTGAGATGGAAATAAACTGAGCCGTGAAGAGAAGCATTTAGGGAACCTTGCTCCAATCGGGCGAGTTCCCGCCTAATTTCCGGGTACTGGATGAATATTCGGGTTTGGAGGAAAATTACATTTGTACCGTAATATTTTCACCGTTATACAAAAATACTCTCACCTTATATATAATTATTTCCTTCCATTGAGCATTTAGGAAAAATAATTTTCTCACATTTTTTTACTGGGCGGGTCAACCCGACCCCTCGAAAGTAGCGGGAATTGGAGCACCCACAAATTATCCAGGAGGGATTCAGGGCGGGTCGGGGCCATGTTATACTTTTTAGGTTGGGATACATCAAAATCCGCCCCGCCCATTGCCATCCCAAGGTGCACTACAAGGGTTTAGTGCGCGACCCGAGTTGTCCAAAAGTGGTATGGTAAACACTTTCGCAAGCTGGACTATCGAAAACACTTTTGAATGGCTCAGATCTCGCACTACACTCCTATTGTGCTCCCTTAGCTTTGGTATCAAATTAAGCGGAATGGTATTCTGTGGGTAGCATCACCTGCCTTCATTTTATTAAATGTCCCAACAGTAGTAATAAAAAAATTAACGACTCTAATCATACCTAGTTGAGCTCCAAGCTCGAAGTGGAGCTCACCTAGGGGCACAAAAATTAAGCTGCCTCAATTTCGTGAAAATTCACAATTTCGAACTTTTATAGTTCTATATTGGGTACTTCTGCGTACGCGCCTAGAAGACACAATTTCAGTTTCACTCCTAACTCCTTTTTTGCGACTTCTATCGGTTCAATATTACGAAGAGAAGATTGAACGAAACTAGTTAGTACAAAATGATCATTTTCGCCTCCTACTGGTATAGAATGTGATTTTAGTTGAGAACAGAGACTAAATTCTGAAATCTCAAATTGTCCGCATGATTTCCTGTATTGATAGAAGGTTTCTGAAGCAAGACATTAACATGGGTCGTCGAAGAGGCCTCGCCGGTAATCGATTTGCCGGAGTGGAAGGAAACCCAGAAGTGTATCAGCCGTGAGGGTAGAGAGGAGAGAGAATGTGTAATGATGGAGAGGGAGGGGTTTTTTAAATTCTAATCTCAGCCCTTGATTTCAAGGGCTGAGATAGAGTGTCAAAATATGTATATAAAATGTGTGTCCACGAATCCGCCCCATATATATATATGTGTGTGTGTGTGTGTATGTATGTAATCTTTAACTGAATACGAATATGTGATCCCATTGAATATATAATTCAATTCGTTGCCCATCTTGGTCAAACAAATTAACGGGTAATGTGTGTGTATGCCTTTGAATTTACCCTGTTAGTAAGTACAATAATGTAAATAATGCGGCGACACCTAGTTCAGTTAGCATCAATACTCGACTACTCGTTAGACTCCCTTTTTCTTTTGTGGTTATACATAGTGTTGAATTTTTATTTTAGCAATGTCTAGTTTAATGTATTTATTTACCTTTGTGGGTTTTTTTTTTTTAGTGGAAGTGCAAGAAACTACATTGATGCAAAATATTACAACCTACCAAGTACAAATTAATATAACTGAAAAAGACAAAAATACATACGGTAAAGACAAAAAAAAAAAAACAAAAACAAAAACAAAACAAAAAACAAATCAAATGAAGGATGACAAATTAGGCTGCCTTTTGTTGGAAAAGGTTAGGAACGGTGCCGTGTAAGTGAACTGCTAGGTCTTTGCAGTTGTGGTTGATCTTGACCGTCGAATTAATTCATTAATGAGATGCCAAGTGTGGGTTGAAACTTGTGGCAGATGGATGGAGATGTGGAGAGCATCTTAACCCTTATGGTATGTAAGCTTGAGGTTATATAGTATAGATGTAGGACAAGATCGTAGAAGTATTATATTTAAAAAAAAATATTTAGAAATAATATTATTAGAACATTTATTTGTGTTGCCTATTTTGCACGTTTTCAATTCTCTTGTTTTGGTAAGATTTCTTATTTCGTTGGAGATCTTATTTCCTTTCTGTTTTAGTCTTGGTTTCCAAGTAATTGTTTTGTTTGGTCTCCGCTCTAAGTAGTTACCTTATTGTTAGGACTCATACTAGTATAAATATGGATGTAAGCCTAAGGGCGAAGGTAATCTTTTAAACTTTTATTTAATAAACAATTTTAAGTTTTATCTCTCTTCTTGTGGATTTAAGAATACTCATGCATTTGAGTTCTTGTCTCGTTTGGATTTGTACGTACGCTAACTAATCTTTCGTACATTCCACTGTGTCAAGTGGTATCAGAGCAAGGATTTGCCTGGCTCGATGACATTCGTCGAAGAATGATGCACAAACCCTATTGATGATGGTCGTAGGGGTGGGTTAAATAGGATTATCCGCGCTAAGGGATTTGCCCATAGCCAGCCTATGAATCCCAAAATTAATAGGAATTGCGTTGATAGCATGTCTTTGCAGAAAATTCTTGTTATCTGGATGATAGTGAGAATGAACATGGAGGCATGAGCTAAAAAGATTATTATGAATATCAGTCGGTGAAGCGACATCCGAAAGTTGAAGGGTTTTATCGCACAAATGGAAACTTTCAACTTTTCACCTATTGAACATTCATTTTTGCCGAACTCAATAGTATAGGCTTGTAACCAAGCGGGGCATTAATGTGGTTGAATGACTATATTTGGGCCTCTAATGCGGTAGATGGAGCGTTCTTTCTCTACTCCACAGCGCACCTGTTCCACCATGAGATTGATAGCAATGAGAAACCAAAAAAAAAGAAAAAGAAAAACTTCTTTATTTCCTTGCGAACACATTTAAGATTGATCATTCATCCTGGCGAAAAGAATAAAATCACTATAAAAATATGAAATTATGCAATATTAACAAAAAAAAATGTGAAAAAATGGAAGGACAAGAAAAAAAAGAAGAAGCCAGAATGGTGGGTATTTTGGCACATCTGGAAGGACAAAAATACCAAAATAAATTTAGGGAGAATGCTTATTGGCTAATTGAAAGCTTGTCTAGACCAATTGCAACGCCATCGAATCTGGTAATTAGGTGGCCAATTCTTTCACAGGTGAGGTGACTCATTATAAGTTTCCACAATCATTGATTGCATTACGCGTTATATATCGTGCTAGTGACCACCCATTAGGTGGTCCGGGAAAAACCATACAGTAGTCTTGATTTGACATATTGACTTTTGTCAGTAAATCTCACAGTGCACTGTACGTCCAAGTCACTGTGCGTAGACCTCTTTTTTGTGCCTTTTAATGAAAAGACAATATTACTCATTTACTTTATTTTTGGGCTCTTGAGTACTATAGGTTGAAATTGTATTGCCATTGAGTACTATAGGTTGAAATTGTATTGCCATATCTTTTAGAGCATTCTTATTAGGAGCATCAAATTTTGCACCAAATTTAACCTTAAAAATATCTTTTATACTTTAGCAAGTCACTTTTTAAAAAACACACAAAATCATACTCTATATTCTAACTCTGCTATATTAACCTATTCTTTCTTTTTACTCCTACTCCAAAAAAAAAAAAACACTACACCTATCATGATCTCCCACTTGTCAAGAAAAGTAATAAAAAAATGAGAAGTGAGTGAATAGTGACTACTCAAATTTGAGTAGGCACTGTAGCCAAAATAAATTGGTGAGGGAAGATAGGTAGCCTGATTTTTTGAGGTTTTTGAGGGATTGGCTCTCTATTTTTGCTTAAAAGTTAATTTAGGTAGCCACATATTGATGCTCTTAGGCAGTTGTGTCGTTCAAATAATTGTGTATATTTTTCAAACTATAATGTTTTTTATAATTTTTAAATTTTTTTTAATAAAATTAATTGAGATCTATCAAACAACATCCATATTGGATATAAAATTATTTTTTTTATGTGGTGCGAAATAGTGAAAAGGGACCAGCAATTTGCAACAGATGGAGTAAAACACTAAGGCCTTGGTTGGCTATGGAACTTAATAGGCTAATGACTTTTTACTCTTTTCGAGGTCATGTTATGCTCTCATAATAAATCAATTAAATGAGCCAATAAGCCAACAAGGCAGTTAGTGAAACACCCCCGAGAACTACTAGTTCTGTGAAGAAGAGCAGTGTTGCAAAGCATGCACTCATCCAAAAACAAAAAAAATTAAGTGGTGCAAAGCAAGTGGAGGACAATATGTTAGGGGAAAAAATATTAGTGATGAGAACTAGGTTTATTGAGTGTTTGAAAAAAGGAAAAACAAACTCAGTTATGGCTTATGAGAACTCGGTTGAACTTACGAGTCGATTGGATACCGGACTAGTTTTGGGGTATTATATATGAAGGAGGATAAGATAGTATGGGGTATTAGTTATGGAGGATCGGCAACAATGATGTAATGTTTATGAAAGGTGGATAAATTAGTACTTGGTTTGGATGATTTTGTGAAAATGAGTATTAAATTTGGGTGGATGATGTAAAAAATTACTCCCTCCGTTCCATAATATTGGTCCCCTACGAAACTACATGCAATTTTCAAACTAAAAAATAACGCATCTATAAAATAATTTTTGGATTTTTTCCGCACCGTTTAAAAGTTCACAATGAGATCTATCAAACAAGATCCATATTGATGAACAAATTATGTTCATAAGTACATTATTTTTTAGTTTGAAAATTGCACGTAATTTCGTAGGGGACCAATGGAATGGAACGGAGGGAGTATCAAAATACTTATTTGTCTTTGTGTATATCCATATTAGTTATGTATTTTTTAATTAGATAAATCCAATAATTAATTAATTTATTATGTAAATTCAATTATTAATTAAGCTATGAGATTTAATTGTAATTTATTTTTTATGTTAATTGTTTTATTATAAAAATTATTTTTTAATAACTAATTTATAAATTACTCCCTCCGTCCCCAAATTTTGGTCCCTCGTCCTATTCTAACCGGATAAAAAACTACTTATAACTTTAAGTCGATAATGAATTTTATATTCAATATGGATCTTGTTTGATAGATCTCGATTAAATTTATAAGACAATGTTTTTAAAATCACATACAACAATATAAATTACGAGATATAACCAATTGAAAAGTGGCACGAACTTCCAAAAGGGACAAATAAATAGGGACGGAAGGAGTATTAGTTAATATTTTTTAGATGTTTACACGTTTTTTTAAAAGATCTTTACAACACTAGTTGTGTAAGATGCAAAGACCTAAAATAATGTGCATTTTTAGACCACAATTTTTTATTTTTTATTTTTGCATTGAATTAAAGATCTCTATTACTTTAATTTGGTGGAAAAGAAAATAAGGAATTATGCGCGGAAGTACTTTATTTTTTTATCCAAATGATATTGAAAAGCAACTCAACAAACCAACAATCTAAATACTAATGTATATATCTTTTATGTTCTTTTGTATCGTATTATAGATCTCTATTAGTAATTTAATTTAGAAAAAAAATTTAAAAACAATTATTCGCCGAAATACTTTATCTTTTGATTCAAAGAGAATGGTAAACTAAAAAAAAAAATGTTCAAAGTACTCAGTAGTATTGGTGGGTCATCGTGTATGGCTTTCTTTTGGGTGAAAGTTAACCAAAAGAGATAGAGGTTAATTTGGTCATTTACCAATGAAAGTAGTCAATCAAATCAGAGCAAAATTGACATTGCATGGGAGTACAAATTGGCTGCAAAGAATATCGTGTGGGGGGATTTTTAAGCGTGTGGGAAACACTCCTGACCACCCATTGGATTGTTAGGAGATTTTAGCACCCAGCCAAATGTGGAACCATTTATTATTTTTGACCAACGCAGTATTATAGGAGTATATAAATTGGCCAGTGTGGTCCTAATCTGTATGTTATTTTCAATGTTTCCTAGCAGAAAAATTTGGGGTGCGTGTAGGATACTATGTGGCGGAACTCTCGCACCACGTGATTGTTAGGAATTTTGGAAGGTCCAAATTTTAAATTTAAAGAGTTCATTAAAATCCGCACCATTAATTACTGGGTTGAACAACTATGAAAAAACGTTACGAGTAACACATCAAATACCACCTGATATCTTGCAGGCACCCAAATTCTTCTCGTTCCCTAGACATAATCATGTACTCCTTATGGTCATGTACTCCTTATGGTCCCCGCTATTGACTATTCTGTATTTGTCCTTTTTTGGAGAATATAACACAGCTGATCAGTCATTTTAGGGTCATTTAAGATTCGTCTCATAGTTCCAGAGTCTAGAGATTAGTTAAGAGGTGCTCGAAGGTAACAGTATGAAATAGGGGTGGACCAGGGGGTGCGAGGGGAGTGTTTGATCTCTGCTCTCTTCCTAATTTTTTTCTATTTGTAGTATACTTTTGAACTTTTTAGTAAAATTACTGACGAGTAGTCCCGCAAGCTAGTCTAGAAAATATAAAGCACCGAGGTATAAATAAAATAATGCAATACAGTCTAGAAAATATAACTGGATCCGATATGAGTTTCACAACAGATAAAATTTAGAAAATAAAGTGTAAAAATCAATTAAAAAAATGCGCGAATTTTCTATATATAAAGTCCGATGAGTTTTCAAACCAATGAAATTGGGCTTTCGGCGTTCAAAGCCTACAAGGTACTGTCAATTCCTTTTGAGGCTAGTCCATACGAATTTTTGGTCCGACTTTAATTAAGACCCCAGCGGGTGGGACGCTTGAATTAGTACCCAGACTTCGTCGCAGTGCACGTAAAATTGAGAAGTCAAGCAACATTTTAATGGTTAGTTTTCCTTGTATTTTAATGTTTTTTCTTTCCCCATTTCTCGTTAAGGGGCAGGAACTGACAAAGACTCTTTACGAACCAGTACTTCATTTAACGGGAGCGAGGACTGTACTGTGCACTGGGTGAACAACACACGTGCTGCGCGGCCGGCATGGGGCCCACCCCGGGTCCCGTTGTTTGAACATTTCTTTCATAATGCTACGCTTACATCCTCTGGGTTACACCCTCCATTTGCATACTCCAATGCAAGACACATGTCCCCTCTCTCTCCCTGATTTTCTCTCTCTCCTTCCGTACCCTCTCACTCTCTCTAATTTTTTATTTTTTACAAATTAAAATGTTTATAACTATTATTTTCCATATCCAATATTGAAAAAAGATGTATTTAAAATCTACTCGACGACATCTATCAAACAAGACCAATATTGAATATCATGTAATATGTATAAAATAGTGATCATGGTAGGGTGTAAATGGAGGGTGTAACCCAGAGTGTGCAAGCCTAGCATTATTCGATTTCTTTTGACACCCATCGATCCACTCCATGCAAATATGGAATAACTCAACGCGTTCAGCCTACGACTTCTTCACTAACCATCATTGTTCACTTATGAGATTCTAGTCTAGCTTAGAATAGGTGGCTGCCACCCATTTTCCACGGCACTGGCACAGACTATTCTACAGTTTCTACTAGTCATTGAGCATGACAATTATGAATTTTGAATGAAAGCAACATAACGAATAAACGCCCCGTTTGGCGACCGGAGATGATTTTGGATAGATTTGTAACGAGGGAGGCCCAACCTCATAAGAAAGTCGATCTCATCCATCCTCTTTTGTTAATCATGGACGCATTGGTGCACAGAAGAGTTACATTTATCATCTCTGTGACCTATTAACCTCTTGTAGGTGATGGTTCTTGCTTACGTGATGAGCTGGAGAGGTATGGATAGTCAACAGTAAAGTCACGGTGAAAGAAGAGAATGAGGTGGTCTAGAGGAAGGGTGAAGAACGGAGCAGGTGTGCACAGAAAGGACTAAGGCAGTGGATTGCTCTCAGTCTAATCCGTGATACCCTTGGTGACCTAGGAGATGGGACAAGGATCCACTAGAGAGAATGTTCTTCTCTCACTCAGTGTTTGCCCTTTTCTCTCTCTAGAATGGCATATGCCTCTGCCAAGATCTCACCAACCTCTGGGCATGAAAGGGAATGTCCCATATTTATAGGCACCCTGGACCAATCATGAGGTGCCAGGCTGTCGTCCTATAATATGATAACATGTGTCCTTTCCGTACAACCTGACCGCACGGGTGACGTCATCACCGCGCGGCTGACCCGCGCGGTGACGAGCCATTCGCCCGCGCAGCGATCCTCCTGTTCCAAGCCACCAAGCCACTAGATCTCCCTTATTCCCGCAAGGGCAAGGTCGTGACCTGTTTGGTCTCGCCTATACCGCAGCCAAGCCTCAGGAGGCCCCCGGGGTCCTGCCTTTAGACCGCAGTAGGTATCATTACCTGGGCTAGTTTGGACTGGCTTCTCGCGTTTTCGCCCATGTTCTGGGCCGCGCCAGTCATCTGGGCCATGAGTTTTTCTCCTGTCTGGATGGCTCATGGTTGTCCAAGCACCGCCCTCACTAGGCCTGGGGTGCGCGCCGCTGGGGCGCCTCGCGCAAGAGGGTCCCGCTTCAGTGGCCCCCTTACGCGGAGACCTGGGCCTGCTCCAGTGGCCACCCCTGCGCGGAGGTTTGCGCAGAGAGCGCCACGTGTCAAGCGGACATTGTGCCACCTGGGTGACATTTGTCATGATCTTATTGGTGGGTCAACGTGGACTCTGGTCAACCGGGGGTCCTGCGCTGACCTCCCGTACACCTCTATTTTGTTGTAGTCCGAACCCAACTTTGGATCTATTGGCTCCATCGAATTCCCCTTCTCCTTCAAGACAAGGGCCTACGGCTAAACACTCGTCAGGTTAGTACTTTAGTACTAGGGTACCTAATATGCATGTGTTTTGATTTGAAGAATGTTTCTCAATGGAGATCGATAACACGAAAGAATTGTCTCACTAAAAAAAGTGTAGACATTATTGTTATTGAGACTTCTCCACTTATTGTCAATTAATTTTGAGTTGGATATAAAGTTTTCACAGGTTATCAGAGCGGGCTCATTCCACTCAAATTTTATAAAAAAAAAATTAAATAAAGCACACACCTTGGCCGAAGACAAACCAGAAAAAAGGTTGCACGGTGATATATAAGACCAAAAAATAACCACACATGATAGACGTATATGTGGCTCCACTTGAGGAGGGTATTAAAAGAACTTGTCCCACATTGCTTGAGAATGGAATAAGAGACCACTTAATAACATTTGGGACCTCTCTACTTATTGCCAATTGATTTTGAGTTACATATAAAGTTTCCACATGATAATAAAGCGGGTCCATTCCATCTCAAATTTTATGACAAATGATAGGATTAAGTTGGGTTTGAATATGGACACAGAGAATGAGATAATAAAGTCTCATAATATTTGGTGCACACCCAAAAGAGAGTAATTAAGGCTCGAATCATGTTACAGTATGAATCCATATAGATGCTATTTTGCTAGAACTTAGGCCTCCTTTGGCTAAATTTAAAAAATTGGTTTTTTGGTTTTTTTTTTTTGTTTTGTCCTTATTCAAAATTTTTTTTTTTTGCATTTGTTAGTTTTCGGTCGAATTTTTGTGGTTTCTTAGCTTGTCTCGACGAGAGAAATCTAAAAAGTATAAAATTATTAGCCAAACTTAAAGTTTTGTGAATAAAGACGAAAAATAATCCAAAAAACTAATTTATTTTGGTTTATTTTCGGCGTTATTCAAAAAACTATTACTTTTGACCATAATTTTATACTCTTTGGATTCGTCTAGAGGAGATAAATCCAGAAATCATAAAATCTTGACGCAAAACTAACAAATGCAATTTTTTTTTGAATAAAGACAAAACGAAAAAAACCAAAAAACCAATTTTTTAAATTTAACCAAAGGAGGCCTTAATCCTCTGTGCTTGAGTTTCCATTGATCTTCAAAGCATCATTATAATGCCGTCTTTTCACTTTAACACATTGATTCTCCAACCTAGTTTCTCCTTTCTGGTCAATTCTTGGATTTGCAGTTTCCAACCCTTGGTGGCTTTTCTAACTTACTTTTCCCTCTCTGGTCATTCGTGGATTTGCAGTTTCCAAATGGTCAGTTCACCTATGTATCTGGTGAGGGCTTATCCACCAGTGCGTTCTAATTACCTTTTTGTGGTGGCCTGCTTCAAGCTCAAGGTCAATATCCAGGAGAGATGAAGTTCAATTTCTCCTGCAGGTACAACATCGAGGTTGTAAGATGTCATACAAATACAAATGTAGATATGTTTCAACTTCATTCTCCCGAAAAAATATCTGGTTTCCTTTCTGTTTACCTTGTTTTGCAGAATAAATGGGGAACACGCATTGCACCAATGGTGCTGTGGCCAGACAAATCATTTACATAGCTTGGAAGGCATCCGGTCTAATGGTGAGGCCAACTATCCAATTCAGGCAAACGGCATTTCTTTATTACTCTGTATGTGAATCCCAAGTTGACATGGGGTTGCTGTTGTGCATGGGATGCACAGTAGGTGTTGTGCACCATTCGAACTGTCCGTTGCTCAGATGAACATCCCAAATTTCACCTTGGCACCTTTGCATCCGAACCGTTCGTTACTGTGCGTGCAAGATGAAATTTGGACCGTCCATCCAAACAATGGACGACTCGGATGGTGCACAACACCTACTGTACATCACATGCACAACAGCAACCCCAAATCCGTTACTACTACGTAGTCACTGTAGGGAAAACTACTAGCAAGAACACCGTTATATATTTTTCCCTCCTTGTGCAAATAGAGAATAGGCTAAATATTGCAATCCACAATAACCAAACAAGTAAATCTAGGAGCCGCAAAAATAAAGAACACAAGTAAACCACGAGACACCAAGATTTTTACATGGTTCCCCATAAAAAAGAGGCACGTCCACGAGACCGTAGTCCTCTTTCAAATCTTCCACTATAATAATAATGGGGTTACAAGAGTTCTTCGCTAGTACACCACTAGAGGCTTACAAACATCACCCAAAGGTGGATTTCAACAAAATCAACAAAGATACAAGTTTAGGTCTCACCAAAGTGGATATCCCAAACTCTTAGATCCCGAGAGAAACTAATTGACAATCCGCTCCAATTAACGCGTAGAGCTCGTCGAAGTGAACAACACTCTAAAATTTCATCAAGATCGAACAAGAAACCACCGTCGAATCTTGGCTTGAACTTGGACAAAACCCTTGCCCTTTTTCTTTTTTCTCCCGTTGGTCTCTCTGTTTTCTGGAAAGTGCAGAAAAGTTTAAAGGAGAAAAAGATCTCCTGAGAGCATCTCCAATGCATCTTCAAATCTTCAAAATGAAGAACGGAAGTGACCTATCAAGGGGAGATTTTGTAATTTATGTCCTCTTTTGCTCAAAAAGTTATACTTTTTGGAGGGACCCATCCTCCTTTTTGGAGAATTGGTTCTTCAAATCTATTTTGGTTCTTCAAATTTGAAGAACCAAAATAGATTTGAAGAATGGATGTGACAAAAAAGAGGATGGGTCCCTCCAAGAGGTACAACTTTTTGAAGAAAATGGGGTATAAATTTCAAAATCTTCCTTTGATATGTCACTTCCGTTATTCATTTTGAAGATTTGAAGATACATTGGAGATGCTCTGACCCATATGTATTCTCCATAAGAAAAATACAGGATTCTCCCTTTGCATTTTCAATAAATGCAAGATAGCCCATATGTTTTTGGACCCATAAAAAGAGCCCCATGTGGACCCACCAATAAGGAGGGACCCACCAAACAAATCTAAACATTTAATGAAAGTGGACATTGGTTGGGTTTCCATGAAATTCTGGGAGATACAAGTCATAGCTTCTCTTCTCAGCTGCAACCTTAACTTCTTGCGTTGCTCGATTGCAAGCCAGCTTCTTTATCCAGTTATATGTACACAAGAGGCCCATTAACTCTTTTGTGCCTTGGCTTTTAGTTCAACATGGAGTAATATTGTAATCACTTTGGACCAAAGGGTTTCTAAAAATGGTAGAAAGCAACTTTTTTGTCCCAAACTATCAAAGATTGAAAAAGAAGTGGTGAAACTACAGGGCAACACATCCTTTCTTCAGTCTTCTATTATTATTTATGAATGTGAAAGCTGCTGTAAGCATAAGTAATTATCTTTTCCCCTTCCTATTCTTGTTATTGTGGTTCCTACTTTTCTGTTTCAGCGTGCTTTTCATTTCATATTTGATATGATGTTCTTCACTTCACTTTTTCTAATCTTTATCTGTTTATCCTGCCAGTGCATGCCCAACATTTGGTGGAAGCAATCCTGGGATGCGGACAGAACTGATTCATTCTGTGAACAAGGAGCTGAGTCTGATATGTGGCTGTGCTTTCACGTCACATGCTTCTGCTTTTGCATCAGTATCTGTAAGTTATTTCTACTGTTAAAAGTCCAAAATGATGTAAATCTCATGTACAATTTTAATCATCCTATTGCCTGGGATATAAATTTTCATCTATGGGGTGTGTGAAATAGGTGGAGGCAATGAGGGATAATAACTTCAATTACCAGGATTATATGGATGGCCTGGAATAGTAGTTATGGCAGTTTGAAATATTCTGGTGATCACTGGTGCAGGCTATGTAGCACAAAGTGTCCGTGCTACATAAGGTACAGGGTACTAGATAAAGTAGTAGTCACAAACTTTTTTTTATGTTAAAGCTCAAGGTGACAGTGATGGACTAGGAGGGTACAAGATATTGCTCGACTTCTAGGCAGTTTAAATCCATCAACGACTCAGTTTTTCTTTACAGATTTCTTCTTTTCCTTTTTTTTTTTTTTTTTTTGAGGAATCTTTACAGAAGTTTTGAATGGTTCACTTTGTTTGTTCTCACCTGGATAGCCCCTCCCTTTTTCGTTCTCTCTTTCATCTCCTCTAGAATTTGTAATCTATCAATTGTCTTGAGGTTGTTGATTGATATTATCTTCACTTGTCTGATTCAGCTTGGTAGGTCAAAGTGGAATGGGAATATTGGCAACTTCGGTATAGTCTTTAGAGCTGAAACTCCTCTCGGCAACTCTGGCCGGCCTTCCTTCACCGTGCAGTTAAATGGTGGTACCAAGTTTTGATTGTATCACACACGTACTGTGCAGTCTTAAGTGTATATATTTGCCTTGAGTTAAAATAGCTAATATGAATGTCCAATCACTGTCCATACGAACGCTTACGTTCAATGACATTTACTGTACATGTGTTTGCACTCGGGAATTTTGCTGGTAATTTGTAGATTTAGTTCATACTAATATAAGATCTTTTGTCTCATGGTGGCCTGTTCTAGTCCCCTTACGAACCTTTCGTTTTTAGGTTAGCCATACACTTTACATGTTTTTAGCGATTCACATGGCATCATCAAATGATACAAGTCTTGGATAAGAATCTACAACGCACTAGAACGCCCTTGTCGACGATCCTTTAATGGGACAGCATCTAGGGTTCCTCGAATAATGTGATATCTCACGCCGGGTAAATCCTTAACCCTTCCCCCTCTTACTAAGACTACAGAATGTTCTTGTAAATTATGGCCAATACCTGGTATATAAGCAGTGATTTCAAATCCAGAGGTTAATTTTTTGAACATCCAAGGGCAACAAAGGGTGGGTGACACCGTATCCCCTAGACTGGGACACCATGGAAGCTCCCATTTATTAATTTACAGAATGAACGTCCTTAGCCATTTTGGCAGGGGATTGAAAGCACTTGTTCTATGTAAATTTTCGCTTCTCACACTACAAGAAAAATCGCTCTCCGCGACCAAAAAATTTGTTGCCAAAGGGTTGTTTTTAGTCGCCCTATTATTTTGGCAACCAATATTTTAGTTGCCCAGTTTGTCGCCGAAACCTCGTCTGGGAATGTATACGCCGACTAAAATCTGGTTGGTCGCCAAAGGCTAGCCATACGGCGACTAAAAAATTTTGTCGCCAAAAGGTGAGCCATACGGCGACCAAAACCGTTTGTCGCCAAACGTACCGCATCGGCGACCAATATTTTGTCGCCAAAAGTTCAAACGAAAAAAAAAAAAATTAATGCGCCACATGGCTGCTCGAGAATTAATCAAACCTTGCTTGCACCTGCCAAGAATTGAACCCACGACCTCCTACTTCTTAACCCAACACCTAACCACTGGGCTACCATGTATTTATGTTCCATTTATCAGAAACTATTTATATGTATTATCTTTTCGTATATTCTTTTTTATATTAACAAATGGTTAACATTATTTATCATAAATTATATATTGCATTATATTTTATTATATTTTTTTTGAAAAGTATTTTATTTTATTATATTATTTAATTTATCGAAATATACCATCGGCGACTAAAATTTTTGGTTGCCATATGTCTCCACAAGATTTACACTTGGCGCCAATAATTTTGCACTGTATAACTTTTGGCACTAAACATTCCGCGACCAAAGCCGATGTTTGGTCGCTAAAGGCATTGCATAGGACGACAAAAAAAAATTTGGTCGCCAAAGGCATTGCATACGGCGACCAAAATTTTTTTGGTTGCCAAATGTACTGCTTGTGGCAACAAAAAAAATTTAGTCGCTAAAGGGTCTACAATCAGCGACAAAAGTCGAGTTGGTCGCCCAAAGTATGCATATGGCGATTAAAATGATTTTGTCGCCAAAAGTATTTACATACGGCGACAAACTAAATTTTGTCGCTGAAGGTGCTACAATCGGCAACTAAAATTGATTTGGTCGCCATATTTGGTCGCCAAATGTGTTTTTTCTTGTAGTGTCAGTGGTGTGTCGTTTTTGTACCAAAAATATAATTTATAAAACAGGGAATTAACTATTATTCCGAAGAATAGTGGTTAAGTCCGAGATCGTCCACGGAGAGTAAAAAGCTAAGTTACGGTACTTTCAACTAATTTCTAATTTAATTCGAAAATAAATTGGATGATTGGATTTGATTTGATTAAACTAATGATTAAGCTAAAATTTAAATAACAAGTGATTGCAGTTTGAAAACAAGTGAGAGAAGGGACTAGGGTTTCCGATTCAACCTCCCCTTATAATATAATTATGCGAAATCTAGAGTTTCATTCAACTAATAACCAGACCACCGTAGGGTAGCAAATCCTATCGATAATCCCCAAAAATATTATCAAGATTCATACTCCGTATAGGCTATCTCAACACAGCACGGACCGTCTCACCGGATTTAACGGGCGGCACGATCCATCTCACGTCGTATAGTCTATCTCAGAAACTATCCTAAAGCATTCATAACCATTGTATGACGGTATTTAATAACGCGCATATAAATATGGTATGAAAATTGGAAGAATAAAAACTTCATAAAAAATTATGAATCATCCGTGTCATACAATCAAAAGTTGAATATGAAACCCCAAAAAATCTAAACAATTATATTACTTGGAGAGGCATCCTCGTTACCCTAGTCGAATAGTTTAGCCGCTCATGGAGTTAGAACAAATAAACTTGAAATAAACGAACTCCATTGAAACTGACTTAAAGCAACACAAAGGAATGAAATATTAAACCCCAGAGCCGTAGTCTTGAAATTCTGAAGTCGAATTTAACACAGCAGCAGCGTCTGTTCTTGTAATGCTTCGTGGACTCCTCTGTTTGTGCTAGCCCCGAGATCTCTTATGTGCCGCCTCGTCTACTGCCTTGCGTGGAAAAAAGTCCCCCAAACCCTTACTGTCTCTTCCTTTTTATAATGTTGTGTACTCGGTGAATTTCTAGGGCTGCACTCAATCCTCCCAATAGGAAAGCACTGGGCCCATATTATAACCTTGAAAACCCAATTGTTGGTGCCTAGTAAGCCATGGGGCCCCACTTGTAAACCCAAATTTACAAATCTCGTGAAGTATTTATGCTGCAAATTCTACTCCAATTCTGATGGAATATGGGCCCACCATAAACAAATGTAAATCATGGGTTCTTTAAGTCCATTTTTCTTCCCATGCAACAGCCAAACTGCGGGCCACTTTCTTGACCTTTGTACTGGACTAATTTTTTGTTTACCATGTGCTTTGCTTTGACGTCAAATAAAATCCGTTTTCGCGCTTAATATTATTCACGTGTTCCGCAAGCCCTGAAACGAGAAAAACGAGTATCAACCTCCACGTAATACAATAAACGGGCATAACAATAATATATTAGGGGCCGCCAATGGGCACATTTGCGCTCCTATCACAACCCCCAACTTACAATTTGCTGTCCCTAGCAAATAAAAGAATGGAAAAACTAATCAAAATCAAACTACTAAGGATAGGTCTTTTAAACCCCCGGGCGGCCCCAGTAGGACGAGTGAAGTCTCGTGAGGGTTTTCAGCGGTGATCACCCACAAAACACTGTGCATCCACTCACATAGAATTCGGATACCTGCAAGATGACTCACCAATATCTCAAACAGAGAGTATGAAGTTATTGCAAAGATATAACGGGCATAAATAATTCTAAATGCTTTCAAGTCGTGAAAATAAAGCATGGCACCTAAATTTAGTGTGTGTGTGTGTACATATATAGGCCTCAATCAAAAAGTGAGAAACAATGGAAAGCTCTCTCCGGACCGAGTCTCGACTTCAAATCTCACTATGTCATGCACTCACAAATAAAATCACTTGCAACAAGGTGCATATTATGTACTCTCAATGTGTGCGGGCGGAGATTGTGCAATAAGAAATCAAAGTAACCCGCACACTCTGACACGAAAAGAATGCTTTATAATGTGGACACACGATCTCATGAATGAAATGCCAAGTACCAAAACTAATCTCTATCCACCAATCCACAACCCATTGCCCCTAGGATCAAATAGGACTTTAATTCTGGTTATAGCGTTAGGTAAGGAAAATGTTGTAGGGTTAGGGTAAAACAAGCAAGTGTCTGAGAATAGGCAAATAACTAACATAGGACAGAGCTAATTTAACAATATGTGCCCTCTTTTCATCAATTTCACCACATCTCTCTTTCTCCTTACAACACAGTTCCACAATGAAATCACTTGTTTCTTTCTTTCAACAACGAATTAGTGTTTCTCCATTTTTTTCTTTTTTTTTTTCAATATTTTTTTTTTCATTCAATTTTCTCTTCTTCTCTCTTTTTTTTTTTCTTTTGGGAAAAACACCACCATTCAAGCACACATTTCTCAATTATACTCACTCCATTCTCTTCAAAAAGTAACCCGCATATTTGCCATTCTCAAGACACGATATAGATAGTGGAGCTCAACAAAGAAAAGGCATTATGCAATGGGCTCAACATGGCTTACAAGGGTTAAGCATTTGAGAAAAAGAAACGAACAGGCTCAAAATAGCAAAAATCGCCTATTATCCCCTCCTAGGGGCAATACAACCATGAATTCATACCAAACCCAAGAGATAAGTAACAAGCAATATATTTTAATACTTGGCAGCAAGAATAATGAGACCAACAACGACTTGACTCTTTTCATGACAAACAAAGAGTTTTTGTGACACCACTCCAAAGAAAGGTAAGGCTCTAAAGCTCACTTGGGCATAAGTCTCCACTAAACTAGCCATTGAGAACAATCAAAATGTAACTCACAAAATGACCAAAGCCCAATGAATGTGAAGTGCAAAAGGTGCTAAAAGTAAGTGCCACGATAAATTTCGACAAAAGACTAGCAAAAATAACCATTATGCCACAAAATATCCAAGCAATAAGCAACACACCTCTACTTAAGCTATTAATAGTCAATCTCAACTAATCCCAAATTGCATGCAAAGAGGATCCACTATATTTTTTTTCCTTTTCAAATTTTTCAAATTTTTTATTTTTATTATAGGAAAGACTCATAAGACTCAAAAATCCGAAGGGATTCCCACCTCCAACTTGAACGAGACAATGCCCTCATTGGTGATCATATAAATAGAACAACACAAGTATAGTAAAAGAGAAGGAAAGAGATCACCTCGGACGTGGGTACGACAAGTATAAATAAGACACGGGGGAAAGAGCACCCCCAACTTGAACCACATATACCTGCACAGTGTTAGTCCCACAACACAAAAATAGAAAGAAAAAAAAAATTAAATAAATAAAGAAAGTTAAAAGAAAACACACTAAACTAAGAAAGAAAAATAAAGACCCCCCTAAAAACACTCCACCAAGACTAAAACTATCCACTTTCTTCACGCGAAAGACACGGGTACTACTTTTCTCCCTGGAATCTCACTTGAATTTGTGTAGAGAAGGACATCATACCAATCCCGGGTAGGTCACGACTCGGCAGGTTAAATTTCTCAAGGTTTTTCCTTAAAGAAACCAGAGCCAATCACTTTTAATGACTATCCGAGACACAACAATAAGATTGGTAGAGACCCAGATACACAAACTCAAGGCTAGAAACAAGGTGGCTATACCGGACCGTAATGGGCCGTTCGAGCACGGCAAACACTGGAGGTATCTCAACCTCCATAGATTTTAAGTCTCCTAGACTTCTGGCCAATTTCAAGTATTAGGGTACATCGGGTCCACTAAGTGGGTGGACTCAATGACACCCTCTTCACTAACACCCTCCACGTATGGCTTTAACCGTTGGCCATTAACTTTAAACACTTGGTCATCACGTGGATCTCGAATTTCAATCGCACCATGGGGGAAAACATGAGTGATTATATAAGGTCCATCCCACCTCGATTTCAACTTACCCGGGAACAACCGCAAATGTGAATTAAAGAGCCACACTTTTTGATTGGGCTCAAAGGACTTTCTATGGATATGCTTATCGTGGAATGCTTTAGTCCTAGCCTTATAAATTTTTGAGCTCTCATACGCATCATTACAGAGTTCATCTAGCTCATTGAGTTGGAGTCTACGATTCGACCCAGCCATAACCATATCAAAATTGAATTTCTTAATGGCCCACATGGCCCTATGTTCCACTCTACGGGCAAGTGGCAAGCCTTACCATAAACCAACCGGTAAGGAGACATGCCAATAGGAGTTTTAAATGCCGTACGGTAGGCCCACAAAGCGTCATCAAGCCTGAGAGACCAATCTTTACGATCGGGCCTAACCGTTTTTTCTAAGATAGACTTAACCTCCCTATTTGAAACTTCTACTTGGCCGCTAGTTTGAGGGTGGTAAGGTGTTGCCACCTTGTGAGTGATAGAGTACTTTTTAACTAGCGCCGCAAAGTGTTTATTGAGGAAGTGGGTCCCCTCATCGCTAATGATAGCACGCGGATAGCCAAAGCGACTAAAAATATTGCTTTGAATGAACTTAATCACAACCTTGTGATCATTAGTTCGAGTGGCTATCGCCTCCACCCATTTCGAGACATAGTCTACCGCAACTAAAATATACTCGTTCCCAAAAGAAGTTGGGAACGGTCCCATAAAATCGATGCCCCACACATCAAAAATTTCGACGACAAGAATAGAGGATAGAGGCATCATGTCACGGTGCGAAATATTGCCAACCTTTTGGCAATGAAGGCATGCCTTACAAAAATCATGGGCATCCTTAAAAAGTGTAGGCCAATAGAACCCACATTGCAAGACCTTCGCTGCGGTCTTCTTACCACTGAAGTGTCCCCCACACTCAAGAGTATGACAAAAAGTCAATATACTATGATGCTCACTTTCAGGGACACATCGCCGAATCACTTGATCCGGGCAATACTTGAACAGCTCTGGATCCTCCCAAAAATAATTACCAACTTGCGCAAAAAATCGGTCCTTGTCTTGCTTAGACCAATGGGAAGGAATGGCGCCACTAGCATGGTAATTGACAATATTCGCATACCAAGGGGGTTGAATATGCGACACTGCAAAGAGTTGCTCGTCAGGAAACGAGTCTGTTACAGGCAAGGAATCGCAAGAGGAATCAATTAAGATCCGTGAAAGGTGGTCGGCTACAGAGTTCTCGGAACCCTTCTTGTCTCGAATTTCAAGGTCAAACTCTTGCAACAATAAGACCCACCTAATCAACCTAGGTTTCGTGTCCTTTTTGGAAAGCAAGTACCGCAAAGCAGCGTGATCAGAGAACACGATAACCTTTGACCCAAGGAGGTAGGATCGAAACTTATCCAACGCAAATACTACTGCAAGCATCTCCTTATCCGTAGTAGTGTAATTCAATTGAGCATCGGAGAGGGATTTGCTAGCATAATAGATAGCGTGAGGAACCTTATCCACTCGTTGGCCAAGAACTGCGCCAACTGCATAGTCAGACGCATCACACATTATCTCAAAGGGAAGAGACCAAACAGGTGATTGCATTATTGGGGCGGTAGACAACGCATCACGAAGCTTTACAAAAGCTCTCATGCACGCCTCATCAAAGACAAAGGGGGCATCCTTGGCGAGGAGGTCGCACAAGGGCTTTGAAATCTTGCTGAAATCTTTGATAAAGCGGCGGTAAAACCCCGCATGCCCAAGGAACGAGCGAATTTGCTTAACGGAAGAAGGGGGAGGAAGCTTAGAGATAAGGTCAACTTTAGCTCTGTCGACTTCAATCCCCCTCTTAGACACGACATGACCAAGCACAATCCCTTCTTGAACCATAAAATGGCTCTTCTCCCAACTCAACACCAAGTTGGTCTCCATACAACGTTGAAGCACCTTTTCTAGATTATGGAGACAACTTTCAAAAGATGTCCCGAAAACCGAGAAGTCATCCATGAAGACCTCAAGAAACTTCTCCACCATATCGGAGAAGATAGCCATCATACACCGTTGAAAGGTCGCAGGTGCATTACACAAACCGAATGGCATTCGCCGATAGGCAAAAGTACCAAATGGACAAGTGAATGTGGTCTTTTCTTGGTCTGCGGGGTCAACGGGCACTTGATTATAGCCAGAATAGCCATCAAGGAAACAATAGTAACACTGGCCCGCCAACCGCTCTAGGATTTGATCAATAAATGGGAGAGGAAAATGATCCTTCCTAGTCATGGCATTTAACTTTCGATAATCTATGCACACTCGCCACCCCATGGTCATGCGAGTGGGGACAAGCTCACCCTTCTCATTCTCCACCACAGTTATGCCAGACTTCTTTGGCACCACTTGAGTGGGACTCACCCACTTACTGTTTGAGATGGGGTATATGATTCCTGCATCTAACAATTTCACCACTTCTTTCATTACCACCTCTTTCATGTTAGGATTTAACCTCCGTTGCATCTCGCGAGATGGTTTGGCATTTTCTTCGCAATGTATGCGATGCATGCAAATGGAGGGATTGATCCCCTTAAGGTCTGCTACCGACCACCCCAAGGCACCTTTGTGCCTTTTAAGCACATCGACGAGTTGACCCTCCTGCACGGGAGTAAGGTCAGATGCAATAATAGCAGGAAGAGTGTCCTTAGGTCCTAAGAAAATATACTTGAGGTTGGCCGGGAGTGGCTTCAACTCAAGTTTTGGAGGAGCTTCTATGGAAGGTGGTGTAGGTTCATGTGCCAAGGCCGGCAACGACTCAAACTTGGCTTGCCATGTTGGAGGTGCAGCATTAAGCACAAGGTTGACCTCCGCGATGGTTTGCCCCATGTCATACTCGTCATGGCCATAATGGGCCAAACATGCCTCTAGAGGGTCTTTGGTGAGAATGTAAGGAATGGCCTCCTCCACTACTTCATTGATGACGTTGACTGCAAAGCAGTCTTCATCCATAGGAGGGTGCTTGGAAGAGTTATAGATGTTGAGCTTGACATTCATATTACCAAAAGACACATCCATTACCCCCGCCCGTACGTGAATGTTTGCATTGGCCATAGCCAAGAAAGGACGGCCGAGTATGACGGGAGTTGATTGAGTAGATATTTGGCCGGGCTCCGTGTCAAGAATGATGAAATCAGCAGGAAAGAGAAATTGGTCAACCTTTACCAACACATCCTCTATGACACCCCTTGGGACTCTCACAGATCGGTCTGCTAATTGCAAAGTCACCGAGGTGGGTTTTAGCTCCCCTAGCCCAAATTGCTCATACACAGAGTATGGCATCAAATTGACACTTGCCCCAAGGTCCAAGAGAGCCCTTTCTATAAGGTGATTGCCTATGACACAAGAGATGGTAGGGGTCCCTGGATCGGGTAGCTTAGGGGCGGTGGAGGTGTGGAAGATAGAGGAGACACCCTCAGCTAGAAGGACCTTTTTTGTAACATTGGTTCGGGTTCGACGCTTTTGAGTGCATAGGTCTTTAAGAAATTTAGCATAGGGAGGAATTTTCTGTATGGCCTCAATGAGAGGAAGATTGATCTTGACTTGCTTGAAAGTCTCCATCATGTCCTCTATTGCAGCGGCCTTCTTGGAATATGGAGAAGGAGCATTAAGGGCCGCTGGGAAAGGGACACGTGGCACCCCAGGTGGGGCCACGTTAGAAGTAGGTGAAGAAGTGGGGGGAGGTGTAACCTCCTCCTCAAGGACTGTGTCCTTGCCTTTGGGCTTAGAGCGTGAAGATTGAGCATCTTGCTCTTTAGAGTTATCCTCTGTGACCCCATTGTCTATACTCCGGCCACTCCGAAGAGTTATAACCGCTTGAGCTTGCTCTTGACACTGATTGGGAGCATGCGGTTGATTGACTTGATATTGGCCTTTGGGGTTGTTTATTGGCTGACTAGGCAGCTTACCCTCCTCTCTCTTGTTAAGCGCATTGGCTATTTGCCCAATTTGAGCCTCTAGCCGAGATATGGATTGAGAGTTGGAATTGCACACCTGATCGGTCTTTTCCAATCTTTGGAGAGTTTTTAGAATTGCCTCCTCAAGTACCGAGGGGCTTTGAGGTGGTGGAGGAGGTGGTGCTTGTTGGTAGGGCTGTGGTGCCCTTTGATAGGCCGCTTGATTGGAAGTATTTGGGTAGTTCGGCCTTTGTTGTGAGAACGAGGGACCGCCTTGATTGTGTGGGGTACTTTGATTTTCAGACTTCCAAGAAAAGAGTGGGTGATTTCTTAAGCCAGGATGGTAAGTATTTGGAACTGGGTAATGGACTGGCTTGGAGAACCCTTGTGCAGCATTCACTTGCTCTTGCACAAACTCAGGATATTGCGAGGCAGCAGGATAGTCAGTAATGTAGTGCATCGGACTTGCACAAATCCCACATGCCTCCTGAAAAGTGGGAGGAGATTGATGTCCTATGGGGAGAGGGTTTTGACCTGAAACTATTAAATGATTAAGCGTTTGGGTCAATGCAGCTACTTGTTGGGTGAGGTCATTATGGTGTTGAACCTCATGAATCCCCCTAGGCTTAATGCTCGAAGCTGCCCCTCTCGAGTTTCTTAAGGCAGAGGCACGGTGTTGAGAGTTTTCACTAAGGTTTTCAAACAGTGTCCATGCCTCATCCCCATCTTTAAACAGGAAAATCCCACCACTAGAAGTATCAACCATTTGACGGTGAGGTTCCCCCAATCCCTCATAAAAAGAATGACAAAGTTGCCACTTGGGAACCTCGTGGTGAGGACAAATCCTAAGAAGGTCATTGAATCTCTCCCAAGACTCGTGAAATTGTTCTCCATCGTGTTGAGTGAATCCAGTGATTTCCTGCCTATAACGAAGTGTCTTACCGATGGAGAAAAACTTTCTAAGGAACTCTTTATATAACTGCCCCCAACTCGTAATAGAATTTGCTGGTAAGGAGTCCAGCCAATGTTTAGCCTTATCCTTAAGCGAAAAGGGAAAAAGGATCAACTTAAGGGCTTCCTGATCAAAATCACGAATTTGAACAGTTTCGCATATCTCCCTGAATTGGTGCAAGTGAGAGTAGGGATCCTCGGTTGGCTTCCCATAGAATTGGGGTAACAACTGTAGGGTGCTCGATTTTATTTCATATTGGTTGGCACCTACAGTGGGCAATTGTATGCAAGAGGAGGGCTCATCATCCGTTGGAGTAAAGTGCTCCAACAAAGAGGTGTGACACCCACCGTTCCCCTGGTTTTGGTCTCCCATAAGGTCTAAGTTTTTATTATGAGTTCGTTTTTCCTTAATAGAGTCAAAAATAGATTTAAGGGTTCTGTCTAAATCAGGATCAGTATCGGAAGCTCTCGTAGGTGATTGTGATCGATACCGACGCATAAGTCACTATAGAACCCTAATTAAACTAAAGTTTCAGCAGTCCTAGATAACTAAAGTAATTGAAAAGAAAACTCACAGTGGGTAAACGAAATCGCTTTGATCCGCTTGACCACCAATGAACTCACTTTGCAACTCTATGAAGCTCAAAAACCTGGACAAGCTGAAACAGACTAAAAGAAAAAAAAAAATTAAATAGAACAAGGAATTAAACTAAAAATAATTTGAAAATACGCAACCGTGTTTTCAACTCCCCGGCAACGGCGCCAAAATTTGGTGTGTCGTTTTTGTACCAAAAATATAATTTATAAAATTGGGAATTAACTATTATTCCGAAGAATAGTGGTTAAGTCCGAGATCGTCCACGGAGAGTAAAAAGCTAAGTTACGGTACTTTCAACTAATTTCTAAGTTAATTCGAAAATAAATTGGATGATTGGATTTGATTTGATTAAACTAATGATTAAGCTAAAATTTAAATAACAAGTGATTGCGGTTTGAAAACAAGTGAGAGAAGGGACTAGGGTTTCCGATTCAACCTCCCCTTATAATATAATTATGCGAAATCTAGAGTTTCATTCAACTAATAACCAGACCACCATAGGGTAGCAAATCCTATCGATAATCCCCAAAAATATTATCAAGATTCATACTCCGTATAGGCTATCTCAACACAGTCTATCTCAGAAACTATCCTAAAGCATTCATAACCATTGTATGACGGTATTTAATAACGCGCATATAAATATGGTATGAAAATTGGAAGAATAAAAACTTCATAAAAAAGTATGAATCATCCGTGTCATACAATCAAAAGTTGAATATGAAACCCCAAAAAATCTAAACAATTATATTACTTGGAGAGGCATCCTCGTTACCCTAGTCGAATAGTTTAGCCGCTCATGGAGTTAGAACAAATAAACTTGAAATAAACGAACTCCATTGAAACTGACTTAAAGCAACACAAAGGAATGAAATATTAAACCCCAGAGCCGTAGTCTTGAAATTCTGAAGTCGAATTTAACACAGCAGCAGCGTCTGTTCTTGTAATGCTTCGTGGACTCCTCTGTTTGTGCTAGCCCTGAGATCTCTTATGTGCCGCCTCGTCTACTGCCTTGCGTGGAAAAAAGTCCCCCAAACCCTTACTGTCTCTTCCTTTTTATAATGTTGTGTACTCGGTGAATTTCTAGGGCTGCACTCAATCCTCCCAATAGGAAAGCACTGGGCCCATATTATAACCTTGAAAACCCAATTGTTGGTGCCTAGTAAGCCATGGGGCCCCACTTGTAAACCCAAATTTACAAATCTCGTGAAGTATTTATGCTGCAAATTCTACTCCAATTCTGATGGAATATGGGCCCACCATAAACAAATGTAAATCATGGGTTCTTTAAGTCCATTTTTCTTCCCATGCAACGGCCAAACTGCGGGCCACTTTCTTGACCTTTGTACTGGACTAATTTTTTGTTTACCATGTGCTTTGCTTTGACGTCAAATAAAATCCGTTTTCGCGCTTAATATTATTCACGTGTTCCGCAAGCCCTGAAACGAGAAAAACGAGTATCAACCTCCACGTAATACAATAAACGGTCATAACAATAATAAATTAGGGGCCGCCAATGGTCACATTTGCGCTCCTATCACTCAGGTACGTACCTCAATTTTTCAGTCATCAAGCACATCTATGTGGACTTGCAACCTTCTTTAGATTCTGACTAGATTCATTTCTTAGGATCCCATGCGAAAATTGAGTTCAATCCAATAGCGGCGAGCTCTTCATATAATTGATATAAAAGTTTAATTTTTTTAGGGAGAATTTTAAAGAAAAATAAATAAAACTCTAGATAAAATAGTTTCCTATATCAGGTTGAGCTAAATTTTTGTGTGGCCTCCTAACAAGTGAATTTGGACATAATGAATGATTTCGATCATCGATTTAAGATACAGAATGAGTATACCCTGCCGAAGGTGAACAAATTTGCCATCTATATAGAAAGAGAAGGAAGTCAGCTTACCTCTTCATTCTTTGACTCAAATTGTAAGGAAATCTTTTGCTTCAACTTGTTTGTAAATTGCATCACAATCTCAATTTCTCAAAACATCTTAAAGACAAACGGTCAAGCTATCACCCACCTTTTGGGAAAATGATTTAAGAACACAAGTTGTCAAAATTTGAAAATTCAACACTCTTTTTGAACCTTCTAGTTGGCCGAACTGACCACACATTGGGCCTATAATATGGGCAGCCCAATGTGTCTAGGCAACTTTGGGCTGAATGCGCTTGGGCCGTGTTGTTGGCCCATTCTCTTGTCCAATTCCACGATCCGATGATCCAGGCTGGGCTGGGCATAAATCTGTCCAACCCATTTGATGACTCAGTAGCTTAATGGAATCTCCAGATATTCGGTAGCCACAATCTTGAGCACGTGCACATCGTAACCTGGCTTGTGCTAGACACTCATTTGCAAGGCAAGTACACTCTTTCTCTAAATATCAAAGGATTGATTCCACAGTGTAACTGACTTATTGAGTGAAATTAGGTTAATGTATAGTAAGGGAATGACATGTCTCGTAAAATGCAAGAAGCCAGTTTTGAGAATAAGTTAGTTTTATGGAACATGTCCTGAACCCTAGAGAAGTAAGTTGCTTCTAAAGAAGTACTTTGCTTCTAACTTGAGCATCGGAGTGCCCTCTTATTGAATTCAACCGGCCAACACTACCTGGTTGCTCCTCTTTCAGATCCACCGGAAGAAGGCGGGCTAACTCATTCGGATCCAAACCGAGAAAAATCGAGCAAATCACCACCCCTAATTAGCACCATAAGTATTAAAAATCAAACTATGCAATAAAACCCTAGCTAAACCTTCTGGCCAACTCGGTGTTGTGTCAGACATAGTAGTGTCAATCGATAAGGCGGAAGGTGAGTGGTTTATAGAGTTGTTAAACAGCTCGACTTTGAGAAGGACGAGGGGACGGGCTCTCGGGAGCCTTCAAATTTGTGTTCAAGCGATCCAGTGCAACTAGTGACAAAGTCGGACCCTACACAAACACCACACCCAGTGGCGTAGCCAGACATTCGTACCACTGTGGGCACAATCATCCATACAACATAGTTGTGTAAACAAAAATTACTCTTTTTTTTAAGAATGTACATGTCAATTTTCACAAGGGAGAAGGGAGTAGGTGAAAACGAGTCTCACTTGACTTGTATTTGCATTTCATGATAAGATGGTAATTACAATTCCGTAAGTGGTTTGAAGCCGATAGTTAAGTGAATGGAGGCTTGCTTGTGAGTAGTTAAGTATTCGGTAATCCTGAGACATTGCCACGTACTGCCCCAACACTTTTTTTAATTCGTCAACTAAAAAAGCCAAAAAATAAACTTTAGCGGAACACCATGTGATGATGTAAGGCATTGAACACCACGTAACACCACCCCAAGAGCACACAATATGTTTTCTTGTTTGGAGTTCATATATATAATTTCAAGGGAGAAAATTAAAAAAAATAATAATCAAGACCCGAAATCCAGGCCCACACTAGTTCATATATGCCTCCGCCACTGACCACACGGGATCCATTGATATGTCACCCTAAACGGGTATAACCCAATAGTGAGATTAGTGACGAAGCCAGGATGTCATCAAAGGCGGGACCAAAAATACCATTTCACTCTCCACAACAAAATAATGGCATTTTCAAACGATCAAAAAAAAAAATGGCATAGAGCATTTCTATTACAAACAAATTTTGTTTTTGGATATTCATGGACTCACGAATACATTGTTATGCCCAAACTAAGGATAAAACCAAAACCAAACACAAATTTTGAGAGGAAAACTCCGATTCTATTAAATCATAAAAAACCTCACACAATGCTGAGCTTTACAGAGACTCACACCCTCACACTCAATAATCTGACTCACACTGAGATCAAATACAAAGCTAAGACAGTAGCTAGCTATTACAATTAAAAGCAGATATCTGGCACAGAAGCAAATACAAGTGAAGGCATCTTATAGCCTCACAAATCAGACAAAGCAATAAATGTAATGAACAATGGGTATGGGAACCCATCCAAATCAACCTAACTTTGATAGCTGAAGAAGATGGAGAGTGAAGCAAGGCCCATCATCAGCCTGACTCTCCGTACCATGGAGGTAAATCAATCTGTCGGTGGAAGGAATGGGAGCCACCACCCAATTATCCAACATACATTGCCAATCATTCACTCCATATTCACGTCATAGAGATCTTGAAGAAGGTTGCTTGACGAAGAATGGTCTGAATCATCATTCTTGCTTGGGATAGAAACCGAGGTATCGATCGACGATGGAGCAATCATCGATATGCTCCTCTGCACTCGACTTTCCTTAGAGATTGTAGAGGAGCCGTGTGTCTGGCTGTCCTGTGAAAGCCTCTCAAAGGCTTTGAACCTCATCTCCTCGTTCGCTGTGGTACGTTTGACTAGTGTTGCTTGTATCGGAAGTTTTCCTTCGAGCATACTCACTGCAGAAGACATGGAGGGCCTTAGAGTGGGAGACGGGTTTGTGCACAGGAGACCGATGTTTAACATGTTCAGTGCCTCTTCTTTGGAGTAGTTTGAACCAAGACTTGGATCCACAAGGTCTAAAAGGTTTCCCTGCTCTTGTAGCACATAAGCCTTCAATCCAAAGTAGAAACATAAAACTTTAACTGAGAATATCATGTGAAGTAGAACTAAGCATTCTAAAAGCATTAGCATACATAAAAGATGATGGCATAAGTAAAAAAAAAAAGGTGTTTTCTGTTGGGCCCGGAGTGTCCCTATGGATTTGGTTACACAATGCCACTCCCTGAGACCGCTCTAAAACAGACTTGCGGGTGCAATATCGAATGTCATAAAATACTTATTGAAGCCCTCCTAACACCAATTGGTTTTAGGAGAGATTGTGGAAAAACGGTCCGACAAGTGGTATCAAAGCAAGGAGGTCATGAGTTCGAGTCACGGGAGCGTTATCGTGAGGGAGGGATTATTGGGCCCATGCGTTGCAATGTCTTGAATGGGATATATTGTCACACATAACACTTCACTCAAACCAGTAAAGCTCGGTTTTTTTACATTGCATTTAACATCATGTCATTAATCTAACAGAATGAATTCATCATGAGATATGCCTAATTCAGATGTGCAAGTGAAAATCGTTTTTTTACCCCCCTGATTTGATCCAAAAGTTGGATTCATTACCGTGGAAGGCATCACAAGTCTTTTTTTCTTTTTTGATCAGGGCTACACACGTCTTTGATTTCCAAATTCTTTCAGAGTGTAATCAAAGTCGCATATAAGTGAGAAAGACAAAATGCTAGCATTGTATGTAATGCAAAAAAATTGCCAAGAAAGGACAACTCTGAAAAGCATAAATTACCCAATCAAGAAGGTAAACAAACTCCTGCTTTGGCCTGTAATTTGTGTTGCTTTTACCACTGACAATCTCTAGCGCAACAATTCCAAAGCTGTAAACATCTGCTTTATCTGTCAAGTAACCCCTCAGTGCGTATTCAGGAGCCATATATCCTCTGCAGATATGGGAAAAAACAAAGAAAACATCCCGATGTATCAAACAGATACCATTAAGGTTCTCAAACTCGTCTCAATTGACCAAAGCCTTAATGCCAACTAAGAGGGGAAAGAAGTTCCAAGACTAATCGTTACATTAAATTTGTCATTAAGAAGATGTCCTTAAAGAGATTTCTTTTTTGTTACCAAACATACGTGCATAACTTTTGAAGAAAAAACTCACATGTTGGAAAGGGAGGGAAAAACTCACATGGTTCCAGCAATTCGCGTGCTGATATGGGTGTTCTCTTCTTCGTCAAGCTTGGCTAAACCAAAGTCAGATATCTTAGCATTCAGATCCTTGTCAAGTAACACATTTGTGGCCTTAATGTCTCTGTGAACAATTTTCAATCTTGATTCCTCGTGAAGATATGCTAAGCCCTGTGCTATCCCGACACATATTTTTTTCCTTGTTGGCCAGTCCAGATTTAGAATTTGTCCTGCACTACCTGCACACACACACACACACACACACACACAAAGAGAGAGAGAGAGAGAGAGAGAGAGAGAGAGAGAGAGAGAGTTATGCCACAATGATTGTCAGAAGATAAGTAGAATAGCATAGAAAGATTGGTAATGAAGCAAATACCAAAGAGTGCACGGGCAAGGGAATTATTTATCATGTATTCATATATTAGCAACAACTGGTTCCCTTCAATACAACATCCGTACAGCTTGACGAGATTTGGGTGTTGCAAGGCAGATATCATGCCAATCTCATTCACAAATTCACGATTTCCCTGCTTTGATTTCGAGGATAGCTGCTTCACAGCGATTACAGCACCGTCCGACAGTACACCCTGGATAAGGCAGTGTAAATATGACAGGATTTTTTCCAAGTCAAATAATATCCCTAGGATACAAGACGAGAAACTACAACAATTGTCCAACATGATAAAAGAATCAATTTGAAAAATCCACTAATCCCCATTTTTGGAATTCGTTGTGCCCTTTTGGAACAAGATGTGGAATTTCAGATATTATTCATTTTACTATTTGATAACCTATAATCAGATCCCGGTAACTAACTATTTACGACTAGAGAATTTCAAAACGATTTCTCAAGTGGATGAAACCGAAGGTGAAAGACTGGAATGAAGATTACCTTGTAAACTGGCCCAAATCCTCCTTCACCAATCTTGTTTGCAGGATCAAAGTTATTGGTTGCATCTTTGATTTGTCTCAAAGTGAAATAACCTGTTTGCAGCTCAATTGCTCGGTGAAGTTCTGTAACAAAGAGAAAATGGAAGATGTTAGAAAGGTACAGTCGTACCGACCAAACACGGGTAAAGAAGAATATTAAGATTTTTGAACCGATCTTCAGGTGGTGCTACATCAACCATGGACATGACTAGTTCTGGATCAAAGTGGCGTTCTAATCTACACATTGATGAGTTTTATGAACAGAACATTTCAGCTCAAGGCAACATTCTTAATGCTAATAAATATAAAATCATCTATGTGATGATTAATAGTCAATTTGTTCAGCTGTAGCCTACATTCTGTAACACTCCAAGTAAACCCTGACGAGAACTGCATGAAGAGAGATGCTTAAGATTTCAAATTTCCCGATCAGGATTCGTTCGGGTAGATGTGTCAAACTAGTGATCCAAATTTTCACAATATACTCAACAAATGCAGGCCCATCAAAAGCTCAAACAAACGCCCTAGCTGTGAATTGTGCATGCAGCGGCAATAGAATATCATAAGCGGAATCCATTGGAGGTCAGATCTTACCTTTATCTTCGAGGTCTTTCCCACCAAGGCACCCTTTCATCCGGAGTACCACCAGGATCAACACAAGGAGTACAAAGGAAGCAGCCACGATGCCAATAATAGCTCCGACAGATAGCCCAGTACTGACATCAAAATCTAGAGGAAAGAGGAACATCAGTCGCTTACAAGGTAGGAGCATTAAAAAAAAAAAACAAGAAGAGTAACCGGAAATAGAAGATATCACTCACTTGGAGTTATTTCGATGGCAGATATTAAAGGTCCATATACATCTCTGTCAGGAATTGCGTTAGTCCCTTTTCCTTTCCAGTATAGGTGTATCTCCAGAGTGCTACCATTAACAAGAACTTCAGGAAATTCCTCAGGCTTGCCTATACCGACACCACCAGCTTTCTCCTTTATGTTAAAATCCGTCAAAACTTCTTTCCCCTGAGGAAGAGAAAAATTAAGCTTGCGTTATTTATCTTCCTGAGGCTAGAAAGATGAATGGTCTTTCTAAACATGATAATACCATAGAAGTACTAAACGTTAGAATTTCAATACGCAGTCAGAGATTTCTACACCTGTTTCATGGATACCGATATGTTTTTTTGCACATTAACCACTGCCTTAAGGGTAGTCATGAGCATATTTTGAAAAACAAAATACAGAAAAGAGAGCCGTAAAGCAATTTGTTTGCGAAAATTTGATGAATGGTAAATGAGACATGCATGAAATCAACCAGATTAACGGCCTCGTTACTTACTTGGATTGCTACATTAAAAATGCGTCTTCCAAGGCTTCTAAATGTCTGATCATCAGAGAACATTATTTCGGCAAAATGAAGACGGACTTTATAACTTCCCTTAAGTAAGCAAAGTCCATAATACTTCAGTGAATTAGGGGCAAGGCGGGCTGTTTTATAGAACTCCGCACCAGTCACATTCAAGGAAAATGAGTTGCTTGCTAAATAACTAACACCTTCTCTGTTGAAATGAACCCCTGTGCTGCTATAAGCCCATTTTTCTGAAGAAGCAAAAAAGTATGATGAATCCCCTTGGGTTGAGTCATCTTCATATTTCTTCCCATTGACATTTATTTGGCGGCCTCCGCAATTGATAAATAACTCATGGTCTACACATAACAAAGAGACCATAAACTTAAAATCTAGATGCATCCATTTCACAATAGAGGGGTTGGGACATTAATACTTACTTTGGGGTGATGTGGAGCAAGGGAGATCCTTCTTCACACACCAATCAACTCTGCAAAACAAGTTTAGATTCATTCACCCATGACATCTTATCCACTGGTGTTAAAGTAAGATTACATAAATAAATTTCTTTGTACGTTACGAACTTACGAGTTGCTCTCTGTGAATGAACGGCTGGATACCAAGTTCCTGTTGACCGATATACAAAGGATGACTTCAAGATGATACGTAATACTGGAAGTCAAACAGAACTAAAAGCGCAAAAAGCTTACAAACTAGACGAGTAGCAACCAACTGACGATGGCTCTGTAAAGTTGTTGTATGATACATCTCTGCAATAGGAACAGGCATGACATTTGTGATGAATTTGCACGGTAAAATTCTATGCCTTACAAGGAATCAGAAGGGTGGTAAAATACTAACATCTTCTTATCTCCGTTGTTTGTAATCCAATCGGGTAGTGCTCCAGTCAGTGAGTTGTTACTAAGTGACCTACATTATTAGCCAATATTATGTCCCACGCTGAATAGAAATTATTCATGATACTGACAGGAACCTTCAAACATTAGTAAGCAAAACATACACACTATGTAAAATTTTCGATATACCACTATCGAAAAGTAGTGACTCACATGAAATTTAGCTTGGAATTCTGAAGCGAGCCCGGAATTTCACCAAACAACTTGTTAAAGCTCAGATCTCTGCAAGCAAGAACTATGGAATATCTAAATCACATAAAACTACACCACAGAAAGGCAGAAATATAAAGTGAAAGACAACTTCAATGTAGTATAATTTCCTGCACATCGTTCACCTAGTAGTTCTAAAACTCTGAACATACCCTAAACAACAACTCTAGAAGGAAAACTAAATAGTACAAAACAAATATACCAAATAAATTAATTTCTTACATAAAATTCTAAGGTGTCAAGCCATTAAACAGAGTTCCTTGCCACTGTAACTAGTTAAACATCAACAGTTGCATATAGTGTCACCAAACCACTTAAATCTTTGAACTAATAATCTCGATACCAAGTATCTTGGTATGACTACCAACAAAATGAACTTACAAATTTTTTAGACCAGTCAGGCCAAAGATGTAAGGTGGGATTGGACCGGTAATTAAGCAATTTCTGAGTACCCTATACAGAATGAAGTAAAATTTAGCTCATTAAGGTAACTAAACATAAAATTGAAAACATGAAGATTTCATCGTCCCATGAAGTATACTCAAATTCAACGTACAGAGTGTCCAAATTTGTCATATTCCGCAGATCAGGGAATTTCATATCTGACCCATTCAAATCAGATATCTTCCTGAAAATATTAAGATGGATCAGATCAATCTCCTGCAGATATCCTACTAAATAGGATAAAGTATTAGGAAATGTAAATAAGTCCTCACAAGTATTTTAAATTTGTCAGCTGGGATATGGTAGAAGGAATAGGGCCACTCATGGATGTGCCTTGCATCTCCCTGAAACGTAGTTAAATCAAAATATTCATTTGAGATTTTCTTGCATAAATTTGAAATTTAAATTTCATTCATATGAGAAGTTCTTTCATAGTTGCTAAAGTTTAAAAGAACTTCTGCGAATTCCTCAGGTGACAGAATAGTGATTATGAATAAATAATAGATGGTGATACTCACAGTCTCTCAATTTTCGTCCAAGTCCCTATCAGATTTGGTATTTTGCCAGACAGTGTAGTCCCGTCTATCCTACTGCAATTAGAGAATGGAATTTCAGAATTACTGAGGCTCAAGGATGATAAATTTCAGCCCAACCACCACTTACAAATCTATCAAGTTCGTTAGTTTGCTGAATTCTTCTGGAATTGATCCCGTAAAATTGTTAGCAGAAAGAAGGCTGCAGGAAAGTGAGGAAACAATCCTTCCATGAATTTTCGTGGAACTACCCCAAAAAACTGGACAAAAAGTAGATCTGATGACTGTGCATTGACACATCATTTGGCTATACTCAAGGTGCAGACATTCAAAGGATAATGTTCATGCATATAAGAGATTTTTAACGATGTTCGTGCATATAAGAGATTTTTGAAAATGCTCATGCATACACACAATGGTTCAATGCTAGAAAGGCAACAACAGGAACATCACCGCTGCATAAGACATAGTCCAATAGAATGAGAGAGTAGAAAAGAAAAGAAAAGGGAAACCTTCCAAGAACTCCACGTGTAGGAGCAATAAACAATTTCAAAACATTGCCACAAGATTATGCATACACCACTTTTCTACTTATTGAAAGAACCTATTCTAGCCCTGATCAGACAAGGGGAACGTGGGTCACCCCAACCACCCTATACAATCCTTCCATGAATTTTTGTGAATGAATCTTCAACTAAAAGAAACAAAAAGAAAAGGGAACCTTCCAAGAAACTCCACATGTAGCAGACATAAACAATTTCATAGCATTGCCACAAGTTTATGCATACATACCATTTTTCTTCTTATTGAAAGAACCTAGTCTAGCAATGGGGATCACCCCACCACCCTACACAGGGTTCAAACCTGTAACCTCCACATGGAGAAGTTTGGGCAGTGACACTTAGGCAACAAAGGCCTCTGCATGCACAAATACCCACAATGGGCCTAAAATATTGATCTTATTTATCAATGGGTGCAAATTTAATCTTGTAGTGAATCCTTTCTTTATCTTCACAGTTTCTTTCCAATATAACCCCTAAAGATTTCTAGTTGGGAACAACCATCACTATGCTTGAAAACGAAAAAGAATTGAGAAGAAAGAATCAGCAAGTTTAGAATAACTAAAAATGGATTTAAAGTTATACAGTCTCCTCAAATGGGACAAATTTCCAAGATTTTGAGGAAGAGGACCTCCAAGCTCATTATTTTCCAAGACCCTGGAAAAGAAAAGTTTCATGTTAAAACCAAGGTCTGACGTCAAAGTACAAGACATAGTTAATTGTTCACAACTTACAGCTCCTCAAGAGTAGCAATATCTCCAATTTCCTTGGGAATTGAACCATTAATGCGGTTTCCCAATAGGGACCTGTAGTGTAGAAATGATCAAAGTCCAGCCTACCAGCATAATGCTAAACTAATAAATAACTGGAAAAAGCTGATACAGAATCAAGAACACATTAACTGGAAACTTACAAATTGGTGAGAGGAAGCTTAGCAAAAGCCGTTGGAATCGTCCCACTGATATAGTTGCGAGTGAGATCGCTGTGGTGATAAAACAAGCCCTAGTTAGTCGCAACTAATTTCAAAATGGTCATCACGTTAAAAGGGGTAAAAAAATTTCACGTCAGTTGGTTTCAGCTGGGATGAGAAAATGGATCATCTAGATGGTGATAGTATAAGATAAGACAAACATGTAACTAAGATAAGATTTGCAGGATAGTAGCTTTTCCATTCATTTGTATGATTTCTTAGTTCTCACTTCACAATGTCAAACTTTACATCACAGGCTTGTTCACCACCTCAATAGCCATATACCCTTGCACCAAAAAACCAGCAAGTAACGCTTAATAAACAAATTATTTGCGTTGTTTCCTTGGGACATCCAACAAACAGCACTTTAGGTTTTAGACTTCATGATTCGGTATGACAGTATGATTACAAATGTGAAAAATTAAAGTTGCTGTTTTAGCCTTCACGATTCAGTTTATGTATGATTATATCAACAAATGGAACAAATTAAAGAATGAACATAAATGAACCAATGAGGTCGATTCTTCAACGTGCTAGTGACTTCTAAATGTAATTGAGTTGTGTCACTTACATTTCTTTCAGAAAGCTAAGGTCAGCAAATTCTGCTGGTAGAGTTCCTGTTAAATTATGACGTTTCAACACTCTGTCGACAAGACAAAATCAGAGGAAGTAAGATAAAATTAAACAGCAGATAAACGTACCAAACACTTGTAGCAATCCATACCTATGAGAACATAAATTACGTTTACTTCGGAGAATAAAATTATTTCCTAGAAAGTGTGGTAGAAAGTTTGAAATCAGAGTGATAAAATTTATGGCCAACTTAACAACAAAAAAAAAAATAATCATTGTTTATTTGCGTCACATGGATATAGCGAGAATATATTGTGAATCAATTATAGCAAAATGGAGGATTTGAAAGCATGACATACATGTTGGTGACGTGAGTGGCGTTGGGATTGCATGTTATGCTGGTAAGAATAGTATCATTCGATCCTCCATTCACAAATCCACCACTGCAGAAATTTTGGCTAACATTCCAACTTTTGATCTGCAGTTTTGTTGATATTGCTTTAAGAGCTTGGACTGTTAAACACAACGAAGTGCAAAATTGGTCAGCACCATACGAAACTAATCATCTGGTTGTTTCCATATACACAAAGCAAAGTTTGAGCCAAGGACATACAGTACCCTTCTTTGCTAAATTCATTAACTTCCTATTTGTTGTCACTTAATGATGCTAATTCACAGGTAGCAATTTCTTGACAAGTCCCCAGAAGCAGGGGTGGACCAGGGGGTGCGAGAGGTGCTTGGTCCCTGCACTCCTCCCAATTTTCTTCCTAGTTATAGACTTATAGTACACTATTGGGATATTTGTAAAATTACTAAAGAGTGGTCCCGTAAGCCAGGTCAAATTCTTAATTCTGCATCCAACACTACCCCAAAGAGAACACTCTAAAACATCTGGTATAACGTATTGAAACGCCATTTTTAAAAAGATGTAAAATAGTTGCTACCTTATTCTTACTTGGTAGGCACATGGCTTCCACTTACCTTGATCTGTACGAGGCTAATTGAGACTTACACTGGTTTCTACCTTAATTAACTGATCCGAGTTTTCACGAGCCGGTAAACAAAATAAGAAAATGCTAACACCACCCTTACGGTGGTGGATAAAGTACACAAAGTGCATCAATTCAAAAAAAGTTTATCGGTGTTTGTAAGATGTGTGTATTGAAATTATAACTTGTTTGACATTATATGCTTATTATCCACCGGATAATAGGTAGTAATAAGCAAGAGCCAACAAAATAGTAACACCGAGTATGAGAAAAACTTCGCGCATCTTGGCAGTCGAAAGTGTTTTAGACGGCTCAAATTTTAAAAAGAAATAGGAGAGAGAGAGAGTGGGGAAGGGTTGACAGGAATATGGCAATTTTGGCAGGCCGAGATGCACACTCGGCACTACGCGTATATACCCGCTCAGCTCCCAAGTTTTTCTCACGGAGTATATCACTTTTGAACTTACCTTGGAATAATCAAATGCGTTGGGTGAGAATTGAAGGAATCATGCGGTTGTGTTGTGTTCAGATCTGCAATTGCAGCGGCTGCTTTATCTGTTTCTTCCGAAGGCATTAACAGGTTTCATCTGGATACGGCTCAGGCTACTCGGTCTATTAACAAAATCTTGGGCGAAGATTATTTGGGAGATGATGATGAAGTCATTAGTAGCTTCTCTGTTGATTGCCATTGAGGTCGTTGGTTTTTTTTTTAGGATCTTTGGGCTTTGGTTTTCTCCTTTTTCAGGGTGTTTGGTTTGGCTTTGTGGCGGTTGGGGGGTTTTGGTTGGTTTCTTACCAGCCTTTGGTTGTTTTTTTCCCTTTGGTTCCTAGTAACAGGTGTCTATCAGAGTGAGAGGTGCCTTTCTCGTGGGTCGGCTCTTTCTCTGTTCTGATTCCTCCTGTCTAGCATCCTTTTAATCTTTGTAATTTGTTTTCAAAGATTAATAAAAAAATTTGCCTTTCAAAAAAAAAAAAAGATTTGACATGTTTGTTGTTTGACACTATTATTATTAGTCAAGCTTCAGGCCCTGTACCTTTCACTAATTATCATTAAGATAAATAAAAATAGCGTTTTGGTCAGTCAGACAAACTTCCTGAGCCCAATTTGCCTACATGCTAAAAAATTACTTTTTCCGATAACTATTCGTCCTTTCTTTTTCTTTTTTTTTTCCAGTTTATCATAAATAATCGTGGCACTTAAATAATCATCCTTTTACTCACTTGAAATTAGAAAATCATCCTGAGCCTTTTTAGGAATTATGTTTCCATACCGAGATTCAAATAAACCCATTTTTGCCCTTGATTATATATATAAATATATATACTATGAGATTAAAGACCGAAACAAATGTTTTCATCAAAAATTAATTATGTTTCCATCCAAAAATTCTTGGCCTATAGGGTAAAGATTTTTTGGATGAAAACATAAATAATTGTGGATGAAATTCATCCAAAACTAGTTGTGTTTCCATCCAAAAATTCTTGGCCTATAGGGTAAAGATTTTTGGGATGAAAACATATATTATTTTTGCCGAAGTTTTTTATATTTTCATCCAAAAATCCTTGATCCCGTAATCATGATTAAAAATTTTTAGGGTGCCGCATGCACGGGCCATATTCATAAAGGGAAGCGATCATGGTTAAAATCAAACTAGCAATCGTGTCAATGGTTTTTGACATTTTTTTACCATGATTCATCAAGAAATTAATTCAATAATTATTACCATGTTTACAGGTACAAGGAGAGCGTACATACTCCTTATCTATATAGGTCCGCACAACGGCTTTTTTGATCTTTTTACCATGATTTTGATCGCTTTTTTATTTTTACCATGAAATGTCGATTATGTGGTTGATATATTTTACCATGATTCAAATAATCATGGTAAAAATCAAATAAAAAACATAAAATATGGTAAAATCGAGTAATTATGGTAAAAATTAAAATGATTGAGATAATGAGCCAGTAATATGGTTAAACGTGATTCTAAAAACAATTATGATAAGATATCATCCGTCTTTTGAATTTCCACCATTTCGAATTCCTTAATTTTAGGAAGGAGAATAATTCACCAATTAAAAAAATATCTTAATTTTAGGGTGTGTGGATCAATCAAAAGTAACTAACTTTAATTGATTAAAAAATTACTTCCGTTTTATATATTTTCATCCTCTAATATATATATATATATATATATATATATATACAAGGAGCTTCTAATGAGGACCTCACCATGAGGACTTCCATGAGGACTTCACCATCCGGACCAAATTTTCATGATCCGAACCGTTAGATGTTTTTAAAATGCATTTTTAAGGGTCCTATATAGCGTTTTTAACAAAAACTGTGTGGATCAAGCCCTTCCGGGTATTTTTTTTTGAAGATTTTCCGCGTGGACCTTGGAAAATGCATTTTAAAAACATTGAGCGGTTCGGATCGTCAAAATTTGGTCCGGAAACACAAAAAAGGGGCAGGTCCGCATGGAACTTCCAATGAGGGAGTCCTCATTAGAAGCTTACTGTATATATATATATATATATATATATATATATATATATATATATACGGAAAACTTCACATCCACATGCACCTCCCGGAAATAAGAAAAAATTGGTTTTTTTTGTGTTGCAATTTTTTTTGGAAAATCCGATCCGTCCAATGTGTTCAGAAGGTGTTTTCAAGGATCCACGCGGAAAATCTTCAAAAAAAAATACCGGGAAGGGCTTGATCCAAGCAGTTTTCGCAATAACTGTATTTATATATTTTTGCAAAAACTGCTTGGATCAAGCCCTTCCCGGTATTTGTTTTTGAAGATTTTCCGCGAGGACCCTTGAAAACACCTTCTGAACACATTGGACGGATCGGATCGTCAAAAAAAAATTTGGATCAAAAGTCCGGAAATCAAAAGTCCGGATAAGAAGTGGAACTATATATATATATACAGTTTTTTTTGAAAAACTGCTCGGATTAAGGTCTTTCTGGTATTTTTTTTTTGACGATTTCTCGCGGGAGCCCTTAAAAACACTTTTTAAACACATTGGACGGTTCGGATTTTGCAAAAACAATTTTTAAAAACTTCAAAACACCAAAACACCTCCATTCAGGGATCCCTAACTAGAAGCTTGCCGTATATATATATATGTTAAAGAAGGGTAACAATGGTAAATCACATTACAAGAGGATGAAAACATAATTCCATAAAGAGTGGGGGATGAAAATCTAAGTGGTACCCAAAAAGTGGATGTATATTTAATTACCTCTAAATAATTTGTACTTTCTGGTTTGTCTCAAATAAAAATCGTCAAAATGTGGGGCAAAATGTGGAAACCAAAAAAAAAAAAAAAATGCTGATTATTCAGACATATTTTTTACTTGAGAGAAGTTTTTCCAAATTTACTTAAACTTACAAATATACTCCTAATAATTGAGACACGTTGTATCACCACCCCATTCTCAACCTCCGGGTTGGTAAAGTAGAAATGAGAAAATAATAATTGCTTGACCATAAAGTTGCATGTTTGAATTCCACGAAAGCCAACCATCCTAAACCTCTGTGCCACTGGGAGGTTAAACCCGCTCATTACCTTCAAGACTTCGGAACTAATCGAAGTGCGTGGCAAACTGATCCGGATATCCGGTTATAATAAAAAAAAATCACCACCCTATCCTCGAATATACTAATAAACACAAAAACATTTATATCGAGTATCACTTCTAATATTAATTGAGACGTTATATCACCCTTTAAAATAGACTGATGCACTTCTCCCTAATTCACTTTTACGGTTTTACCACCAGATGTCACGGCCAGAGTTAGAGTTTGCTTTGTTTTAAAGTTCTCAATAATTTTTAGTAATTCTTAAGAATTTTGTTATTATGAACTTTTGGGTGCCTATTACAAAAAAAAAAAAAAAAAAAAAAACACAGGTGATGAGAATTAATTAATGAAATTTGTGGTAAGATTTGGTATAATTATAAACCAAAAGTGTTTGTGCTGGAAGCTTAAGGAACACAGTTACCGTAGTGCCAGGCAGTAGCACGTGGCGCCTTATGTGGTACCCGTAATGTCCCATCAGGCCCGGCCCTGTGGGCAGGCTGGGGAGGCCCGGGCCTGGGGCCCCCGGTTTTTGGGGCCCCTTCTCGTAGAAAAAAAAAATTATATATAAAAAATAAAAAAATAAAAAAATTATATATATATATATAGAGTCCGGATCTCATCCGGGACTCCCGGATCCGGGACTCCACCTTCCCGATATTTTTTTAAAAATCCGATCCGTCCAATGTGTTCAGAAGGTGTTTTCAAGGGTCCACGCGGAAAATCTTCAAAAAAAAAATACCGGGAAGGGCTTGATCCAAGCGGTTTTTCGCAAAACTGTAAATGTACATTTTTTGCGAAAAACTGCTTGGATCAAGCCCTTCCCGGTATTTTTTTTTGAAGATTTCTCGCGTAGGCCTTGGAAAACACCTTTTGAACACATTGGACGGCTCGGATCATGCCAAAACATCTTCTAAATGCTTCAAAACGCTTCAATCCGGGATTTCCGGGATCCTTGATTGGATAATTGCCGTATATATATATATATATATATATATAAAGGGCCTCAAATTGAGAATAGGGTTGGGGCCTCGCGAAACACAGAGCCGGGCCTGTGTCCCATCACAGCCCTCCAAAACACTCGGCCGCACTGAACACAGTTACGGGTACTGCCACGTGATATCCGCTCCACGCTGAATTGTTTTTCCATTAACCGACATAAAACACTATGATTTCAATCTAATCAAACTGAATCAAACACAAAGACGGGAAGCTTTAGAAACCGAAAGAAAAGAAAATAATCTGGATAAACTATTATGCTAAAAGACTTCTAAATCAATAGAGAAAGTAAATTATGGAAAGAAGAGTGGAGCGAGAATCAGTGTAAATTTGTTACCTTCTTGTTGGGGAAGAAGTTGAGCAACGGATCTATAGTCTGCGAAGTAATTTGAAACCAGATAAACCAAGAGAAGAATCGACATCATCTTCTTCAATACGGTTGCCGTTCCGCAAATGCCCACCATGGATCTTATGAGGGAGAGACAGGAATAGTTATATATATAAAGAGAGAGAGAGAGAGAGAGAGAGAGAGAGAGAGAGAGAGAGGAATGGTTATATATATATATATATATAGAGAGAGAGAGAGAGAGAGAGAGAGAGTATTGATACTGCAATACACACAGGGAGAGAGAACGAGCGAGCGAGGATTTGGTTGGTTCGTTGGGTTGGTGGTTAATTAGCATATAGCCATATATATAAGTGTCGAGGCGGGAAAGAAAGGGGAAATGCATAGACTGGGGGCTGTTTGGCAACTTATTTTTTATGTTTTTCATTGTTGCATTTTCTAATTTTGGCTGTTTGGCTGGAAAACGAAAAACTTATTCTGTCAAAATATGTTTTGATTTTTGTGATTTGGAGGGCAGATGTGAAAAATATGGTGGAAGGAGCTTTTTGACTTCTCTTTTAGTTTTCCAGTTTTGATAAACTTATTTTTTTTGATAAACAAAAAGACCTACGGAATGTATAATGTATACTGGCCATATCTCTCATACATTACTCTTATTGCAAAATACATTCTGCACATTTTTCCGAAAACTCTACTATATCCAAAATACATTCTAACCATAATCCGAAAAGTTGAAAATAAACCTCTCAAACACTCTTGGATCTTTCTAATTTGAGATGGAAATAAACTGACCCGTGCAGAGATGCATTTAGGGAACCCTACTCCAATCGGGGCAAGTTCCCTCCTAATTTTCGGGTACCCGATGAATATTCGGGTTTGGAAGAAAATTACATTTGTACAGTAATATTTTCATCGTTCTACTAAAATAATAATATTTTACCATTATATTTTCACCGTTATACTAAAATATTGTCACCTTATATATAATTATTTCCTTCTATTGAGCATTTAGGAAAAATAATTTTCTCACATTTTTTTACTGGGCGGGTCAAACCGACCCCTCGAAAGGAGCGGGAACTGGAGCACCCAAAAATTATCCAAGAGGGATTCAGGGCGGGTCGGGGCCATGTTATACTTTTTGGGTTGGGATACGTCAAAATCCGCCCCGCCTGTTGCCATCCCAAGGTGCACTACAAAGTTTTAGTGCGCGACCCGAGTTGTCCAAAAGTGGTATGGTAAACACTTTCGCAATCTGGACTATCGAAAACACTTCTGAATGGCTCAGATCTCGCACTACACTCCTATTGTGCTCCCTTAGCTTTGGTATCAAATTAAGCGGAATGGTATTCTGTGGGGAGCATCACCTGCCTTCATTTTATTAAATGTCCCAATAGTAAAAATGTGTTATCCGACAAGTTTCAAAAAATTAACGACTCCAATCATACCTAGTTGAGCTCCAAGCTCGTAGTGCAACTCACTAGGAGCACAAAGAGCTGCCTCAATTCCTTGGAATATCACAATTTTAAGCTTTTTATAGTTTTATATTGGGTATTTCAAGTTAAACAGAATGGTATTCTATGGGAACCATCGCTTGCCTTCATTTTAAGGCGCGTACACAGAAGTATCCAACAAAAAGCTGACTCAATTCTGTGAAAATTCACAATTTCGAACTTTTATAGTTCTATATTGGGTACTTCTGCGTACGCGCCTCAAAGACACAATTTCAGTTTCACTCCTAACTCCTTTTTTGCGACTTCTATCGGTTCAATATTACGTAGAGAAGATTGAACGAAACTAGTTAGTACAAAATGATCATTTTCGCCTCCTACTGGTATAGAATGTGATTTTAGTTGAGAACAGAGACTAAATTCTGAAATCCCAAATTGTCCGCATGATTTCCTATATTGATAAAAGGTTTCAGAAGCAAGAGATTAACATGGGTTGTCGGAGAGGCCTCGCCGGTAATCAATTAGCCGGAGTGGAAGGAAACCCAGAAGTGTGTCAGCCATGAGGGTAGAGAGGAGAGAGAATGTGTAAAAATGTGTGTCCATGGATCCGCCCCCATATATATATATATATATATATATATATAGAGTCCGGATCTCATCCGGGACTCCCGGATCCGGGACTCCACCTTCCCGATATTTTTTTGAAAATCCGATCCGTCCAATGTGTTCAGAAGGTGTTTTCAAGGGTCCACGCGGAAAATCTTCAAAAAAAAATACCGGGAAGGGCTTGATCCAAGCGTTTTTCGCAAAACTGTAAATGTACATTTTTTGCGAAAAACTGCTTGGATCAAGCCCTTCCCGGTATTTTTTTTTGAAGATTTCCCGCGTGGGCCTTGGAAAACACCTTTTGAACACATTGGACGGCTCGGATCATGCCAAAACATCTTCTAAATGCTTCAAAACGCTTCAATCCGGGATTTCCGGGATATATATATATATATATATATATATATATATATATATACGGCAATTATCCAATCAAGGATCCCGGAAATCCCGGATTGAAGCGTTTTGAAGCATTTAGAAGATGTTTTGGCATGATCCGAGCC